>OZ020286.1:8768697-8827249 GCA_963971205.1 Aethes cnicana
CCGTCCGTTAAAGTTAACGTTAAATATTTTACTACGGGATAAAGTGACGTTTCTGTATGGTATGACAGCTCGGCGGCCATATTTAACGACCAGGAGTCCGTCAACTGTGCTTGAATCAACCGGCCCTTAGGCTCGAGAACTGCGGGAGCGATTAGGCTGATTCTTTTTTGTTTTGTTCCCTGTGATTCAGGGAAGGTTTAGAAAGAAAAATTTATCGGGAACACCTTAAAAAAGAATAATTAATAACTTTGTATAAGAATTAAGAATCCGTAGTGATACGAAGTTCACCGAGCCAACTAGTCGTTAGGTAATATAAATCCATCCATACTAATATTATAAATGTGAATGTGTCTGTTAGTTTGTATGTCCTTCCTTTAACTCGAAAGGACTAGATTGCCTCTTACCCTTACTACACTACATCCGCTGCACTACTTTCTGACCTGAAAATAGTTCCCGCGGGAAGGTGATAACCGAATTTCCCCCGAAGCTCGTTGAATTATAAACCAGCCCTACAGCCCCGAACGGTTATATTGCAAAATTAACTCAGTTTACGCGGTCTGTCTGTTACTTCTTCAAGCTTAAACCGCTGCACCGATTTAAATAAAATTTGGTATGGAGACAGTCCTAGTCCTGGGAAAGGACAGGCTGCTTTTTATCCCGGAAAAAATCGCTACCACCGTGTTCCACGCAGACGAAGTTAGTTTTAAATAGATCTGAGTAGTATTTGGATCTAACTAGCTAATAAAGAGCATCTGAGCTTTTCGGTGAAGGAAAACATCGTGAGGAAACCTGCACGCATCTGCGAAGTAATTCAAAGATGTGTGTGAAGTCCCCAATCCGCACTGAGCCCGCTTGGGGACTATAGCCCAAACCCTCTCGTGATGAGAGGAGGCCTGTGCCCAGCAGTGGAACGCAAATAGGCTGTAGTAATAGTATTTTCTCAAAAATGGCGGGGAAACTCGTCATTGTCTGCTTTCTATCAGACTGCAAAGGGCGTCATTGACGATCAGTCAAAAATTAAAAAAAAAAAACTCAACTGCATGCCCCGGAAATTTGTATGAATTTACTTCCGCGGCATGTATAAGCGCAGGGAATGTTGTATGAAATTTCATTATCGTACAGGTACTTTTTTTTTTAACTGATAAATACGCGAAGGAATTCCCAAACAGCCAAGTCTGCATGTTCTGTATCTGTCAATTGACGCGAAATCAAACGTTTTTATCCGTGTCTGAAACAGCGCAATGTATTTCAGAACGGAATTTAAAAAAAGAACGATCCATAAAGAGCGGGAGTTCTTGTCTTGTATCAGATTTATTTAGCTAAATTTCATGAAAATAGTTTACTAGTTTGGTTTAAAAACTAATAAAAGGTCTTAATTTTTATAAAAAACGAGAAATCTACATTCGAGTTTTTAACTTGCCGTGTTAGTGTGTCTGTTAAAGTCAAATATCGGTGCATACGAAATAAGACTGGCGTTCCATTGGATTTGTTGTAAGTACTTGACTACCTTTGCGTGCGTGTCAATGCTGTATTATGAATACCTAATATCAAGGTTTTTTTTCATTTTTGAGAAAAGCACTATATAACCCTCGGCACGTGAAAGGCTTTGCAGGCTTCGTACATATTAAAGGGCCTCGGCGAAGCCTCGGCCCTTTAAACCAGTACTCAGCCTGCAAAGACCTACTTTCCCGGCCACGGCAATAATGTACTATTGCATTACCTGAGGCGGGAAGGGGTGCAGGAAGGCGGGCGCCGGCGGCAGCGCCCCCGGCAGGCCTGGCACGGGCTCCAGTGAGGGCATCACTTCATTCTTGTCGATGGCGCCTTGCCGCCCTGAAGGCACACACATTAAGTAAACAACACATTAGGCTGCAGTTAGACGACACGGAAATTTTCAAACGGCGGCCGCGTGGTGACCGCGTGCTATCTGTTCAGTTCTGGCAAATTCATGTTTTATTAACTAGGACCATAGAAGAAGTGAGGTAAACTTAGAATGACAACCTTCAAACAAATCAGCGTACCGCCCGAAATAAGTGTTAAATGCGATAATAGATGTCGCTGCCTAAGTAGCCTGCATACAAATTTGAACTCCATGAGCAACATCAATAAGCCGTGGTGGCCTAGTGGTTCGACCTACCACCTCTCATGCAGAGGGACGGGGGTTCGATTCCGGCTCGCACCTCTAAGTTTACTTATGTGCGAAATTCAATTTGAATTTACCACTGAGCTTTTCGGTGAAGGAAAACACATACAAAATGCAAAAATGTATACAATTGGCGGACTTAATGCCTAAAGGCTTTCTCTACCAGTCAACCATAAGGCCAAACAGAAAGAAAAATGAGTAGGTGATCAGAAAGAAACTACAGAAATACAAGGAAGATAACAAATAATTTCAAAAGGATAAATTGTCATTTTTTTGGATTTCAAGATTGACAGTATTATAACATTATTTATTTATTTATATAAGTTTAACATGACCTTACAGTTAACACCAATGGCGTCATGAAACCAAATAAAACTATTTTATATATGGTCAGCTAAACACATTACCCTCTTTTGCGATGTGCAGTCGGGTAAAAAGGGAAGATAAATACCTTGAGATTTGCCCCACTTGATGGTGAGTCTCTTGCCGCCAATCACCAGTCGGTTGAATGTCTTCTCGGCTGCATGCTCAGCGGCACTTCTGGTTGTGTACTGTACAAAGGCACACTGCGCTCTGGGCACCAGAGTTAGGGATCTGAAAGAAATTGAAATGACAGTAAAAATTGTGAAAACTTCAACCTACTTTTAGTACTTTCAATCTTTAGGACATCACAATCAATACAATTTGTTACTTATAAAAAAAGTTGTATCATTTGTTCACATTCCAAATAAAAAATGTTGAATTAATATTGAACACCTTGTATGTCTGTTGTAAAAAATAATGTATGTTTCCCTGAAGTCACAATCATTAGATTCTTGGAGTTCTATGAAAAATATTAAAATAGAAGATGATGAGCATGCTAAAGACCATTGAGATGAAAGAACTACATATGTTTGATATAAGAATCGGAAATTTTACATAAACACATGAAAAGATACTTGATAAGCTATAGTGGGCGATGTGATTATGAATATCTGAACATGCACTCTAACATCTTGACTATAAGTTTGTGATCAAATGTTTACAATCATCTTTCTCGATTCCACCATTATCTTGATGGCGAATACAATTGAGGCATCCTAAAACCTAACCTTATCTCTCCATATTGATAGAAGTGTCCTTTCAGTTCATCCTCCGTGATGTTCTCGGGCAGGTTGCCAACGTAGAGAGTGGTGACTGTCCGGTCTTCGGGCGGCGGAAGAGCCGGCATGGCCGCCGCGCGACGCATCAGCTTCTCAGCCACTGGATCGTTGACACCGTAATATCTGAGGAAAATAAAGGAATGTTAATTTGAAAGAAAAAACTGGAAAAATCATGATGGACATTTATGTTGAACAGAACATTTTCATTAATTTCCAACATCATCATTTGGAAAACCCCCCCACAAGCAAAGGTAGAATGGGTATGCAGAGTCTTTATATTTAGAAGTCATTACTGAATTTGTTTAATATTTATTAGAACAGTGCACCTTGATATCAGTTCTAGTGATTATATTCAACTTCTAATGGGTCTAAATGATAACCGGATTGGTCCAGTTGGTAGTGACCCTGCCTTCTGTTCGCGGGTTCAAGTCCCGTTTGGGGCAAACTTTGTGTCATGAGCACGAATGTTTGTACTCGAGTCATGGATGTTTAGTATTTATATGTGTATGTATTTATCTATATAACTATTTATATTATTGTTTAGCACCCATAATACAAGCGTCGCTTAGTTTGGGGCTAGGACAATATGTGTGACAGGATATTATTATTAACTATAATTACCTGTCCTTGATGTTCTGATCAGCCAACGGGTCATCGGGGTCAGTTGGCTTTTCATGCCGATATGGGCACTCCTCACCTCTCCGACATTCTCCTTTCACCCAAAACGAGCAAACATGTGGACGATTCCTCTTATAATATGGGGCAGTCCTCGCCAATCTTAATAAAAGGTCATTGGCACCTTTAGACTTGAGCGCTGAATTACTCGGCTGAGTTGAGTCAAATTTGGACATCTGGCTATCTAAATTCTGGATATAATACTCCTTATTAACCTCGTTGCGAGGCAAATCATCCTGTATTTTGAGGGCTGCATCCCTAACTTGAATAGGCAGGCCATACTCCAAGTCTAGCAAGCAAGTTTGACAGACATTCTTTAACTTTGAACATGTTTGACAAACTTCCGTCTTCTTGAAGCGCATCCTGGCACCCGGGCACCACCGAAACACAGTGAATGGACGAGCGCATATTTTGCACTCTTTTCCGTACTTTTCCTTTGTCTGAAAGAAATCAACTGCAACGTTAATACGGCGACAGTCTTTTTAATACAATACTAGCTTTTGCCCGCGACTTCGTCCGCGTGGAATTCGGTTATAGCGTTCCCGCGTGCTGTAAGCGTTCTTCCGGGATAAAACACGTTGTTTAAACGGAACTTAATATGTAAGTAGCCGGTTTAGAAGATACATACAAACTTTCAACCCCCGTTTTACCCTCTAAAGGGGGGAATCTCTAAAAATACTTTACTAACGCTCACTTACGTCTTACGTTATAAAAGGAACCTCCCTGCCAAGTTGCATGTTTTTAAGCCTAGCGGTTAAGAAGTTTCATCATATAAACTTTCAACCCCCGTTTTACCCCTTTAAGGGGGGGGGGGAGGATTCCAAAGATCCTTTGTTAGTGCTCACATAAATCATAAAAAAAATCTTTTAGCCAAATTTCATGTTTCTAGGCCGAGCGGTTTAGAAGTTTCATACAAACCTTAAACCCCCTTAATACCCCTTCAGGGGGGGAATTTCCAAAAATCCTTTCTTAGTGCTCACTTTACGTCATAAAAGATACCTTCCTGTCAAGTTTCATGTTTCTAGGCCAATTAATTTCGGTTGTACGTTGATCGATCAGTCAGTCAGTCATTCAGTCAGCCAGTCAGTTTCTTCTTTTATATATTTAGATTACGTCATAATCACATTTTTCCCGTTCCCGTGGGAATTTCGGGAAGTTCTTTCTTAGTGCTCCCCTACGCTCCCCAAGGAACCAGCATGCCAAATTTCAGATCCTTATGATGTTCCCGCGACTTCGTACGCGCCTAAAAATTTAAATGTAAAAATCCCTTTTTTCCCCGTTCCCGTGGGAATATCGGGAAATCCTTTCATAGTGCTCCCCTACGCTCCCCAAGGAACCTGCATGCCAAATTTCATCTCTCTACGATGATCCCCGCGACTACGTACGCGCCTTAAAATGTAATAAACCCATTTTTTCCCGTTCCCGTAGGAATTTCGGGAAGTCCTTTCTTAGTGCTCCCCTACGCTCCCCAAGGAACCTGCATGCCAAATTTCAGCTCTCTACAATGATCCCCGCGACTACGTACGCGCCTTAAAATGTAAAAAAACATTTTTCCCGTTCCCGTGGGAATTTCGGGAAGTCCTTTCTTAGTGCTCTCCTACGCTCCCCAAGGAACCTGCATGCCAAATTTCAGATCTCTACGATGTTTCCCGCAACTTCGTATGCGCAGAAATATTAAAATGTAAAATCTCGTTTTTTCCCGTTCCCGTGGGAATTTCGCAAAATCCTTTCTTAGCGGATGCCTACGTCATAACATCTACCTGCATGCCAAATTTCAGCCCGATCCGTCCAGTGGTTTGGGCTGTGCGTTGATAGATCACTATATCAGTCAGTCAGTCAGTCAGTCAGTCAGTCACCTTTGAGTTTTATATATTTAGATAGATTGTCAATAATATAACAGCAATACGTTACCATACGAATATAAGGATTGTCCCCGAGGCATGTTTGGCACAAAATTGGAAAGTCCTGAAAATTTAAACGTTGATATGGTTAAATTATGCTAAGAAAATGGATTAGGTTTTAGGAATCCTAGGTGAAGAACTTACGGAATCCTCCCAATTTTGTCGATTGTATGTGTTCGTGGATTTCGACACTGCCATTTTCTAATGATACTTGCTAATAATTAACTAAGGCTAAAACTCAAAGAAACCTTACTTTTATATGCAAGATTAAGCAAATAACTATAAAATTAATAAATGTGGACACAGCCAACAAACATTACGTCTATCCTTTTTAATTTGACCATAGACAGCACCACTACACTACCGACTACTACCTAAGTCTGTTATCTCTGGTTTAAGGCACCCCATGCACGTTCCTTACCCGTCCGCAGGACTTCCTGGAAAGTCTAATCAAAGCTTAAAAGAGGTGTAAAAGTATAAAACTGTTTATGGTATTTATGATTCTGGCAACACTGGAACCAAGTGTCACTGTCAAAGTGACATGTCATGTACTTTTAATTTGTACGCTTGTTTATTTGTAATATCGCAAAAAATCTCAATATTCCACCAATTTATAGTTTTAAAAACCACCTACGAAAGGTTTTATCTACTGTCATATATAACATGTCCATAACTACATTGGTAAGTTTATGTTTAGTTTAAAAATCGCTTCCGGCAAAACTACTCCAATATGCTTTAATACTTGCTCTTTTTCAGTATTATTTACAATTAAAAAAAGAGAATGCGCACGAGGATTCTATTTGGTGTTGTGCCTGGAGTAGGATAGGCTGTGAAAAGCAGAAACCTGATGAAAATACAGAAAACAATGAGAACTCACAGTAAGCTAACCTATCAATATTAAAATAGTATTGTCTGTTCTGCAAATAGTAACTGTTTAGCTTACCTAATCGTTATGAGTGCGATATGGATCGTGAGTCTTACAGTGAATGTATTTTTCTTGTAGGGACTCCAACCATGCTAAAGAGGATCCTGAAGACTACATCATAACTGGAGGGCTGGATGATGTTATCAAGGTGTGGCAGTTAGATAACGGGAAACTCGAGCTGAGGCACCAACTGGAGGGCCATTCGCTTGGAGTCATTTCTGTAGCTGTTAGTCCTGATGGAAAAAGTGAGTTGCAAAATTTATAAAAAAATCACCACAAATTGATATTTTGAGCACCAATAACTGCATATGCAGTGCATGTGTTTTCTAAAAAGTACACGGGCTTGAAAAAGTTAACACCATAATTATTTTTCATGTTTACAGCATTAGCGAGCAGTTCTCAAGATTCTTCGTTGATTCTATGGGACATAGTGACAGGAGATAAATTGAAAACCATTGAGACAGAGACCACAGATGTGTGGACGCTAGACTTCTCTCCTGACGGAAAATATGTTATCTCAGGCAGTAACTCTGGCAAGATTCTTATTTTCAATGTGGAGAGTGGAAAACAGGAACAGACATTGGACACTCGTGGAAAATTTACATTGAGTGTTGCTTATGTAAGACTATGTTACAACTCTTTTTACTTTTGATTTTTAAAACAGTTATTAAAATGTTACATTATGACAGACAAAGAGATGTTCATTCATTGTAATTTTAACAACTAATCTGCATTATTGTAAAACATGTGATTTTTTATATTTTTTTTGTAAAAATAAGTTAGTGAGAGCCTAATGTTGAGTGTTGTTGTTGATTGCTCTTTATTACAGAGTCCAGATGGCAAGTACATAGCAAGTGGAGCATTGGACGGGATCATCAACATCTTTGATGTTTCCGATGTGTCCCAGGGCAAACTGGTCCACACTTTGGAGGGCCACGCCATGCCGATCCGCAGTCTCTGCTTCTCTCCGGACTCACAGCTGCTGCTGACTGCCTCGGATGATGGCCATATGAAGCTTTATGATGTGTATGTATCAACATATGAAGACAATAATGAATGAAATCGGGTGCCATCTATTTGGCATAATTCTTTTTGTCCGAAACTGTTTACGCATAACAGGCTTCGCATAATTTATTTACGCCGAATGTTGAGTTTGCCGAATTTTTATTAAGCATAATTCTTAATTGGCCGAATGGGTGTTTACCCGAATATTGTGTTGGCATAATGTTGACTTGGCCGAATTTTATTATGCATAATATTGTTTGGCATACTAGTAATTTAGCAGAATTTGATAGGCCGAAATATTGTCCGAATTTTTGTCCGAAACAACAATTAATGTAGGGAGCGCCAAAGTTCATATAAAATTGCTAGTCCGAAAACTGGAATTTCGAAAATGTATGTCATAAACGATTATGAAGTATAAAATGCAAAGTCGACTCGCATAGGTTAGGTTAGGTTATTTTTTATATAAGTAAACGAAATTATCATTTAGTAAAAATCCCCCCTTGCCCTATTTTCGGCGTAACAAATTTCGGCGAAAGTAATTTTCTGCCTAAATAATATTCGGAATTCGAAAATTGTGCGTGAATACTATTCGGCGTAAATAGATTATGCATAATAGAAATCGACGAAAAATCGTTATGCTAGATTAGTTTCGGCGTAAACACTATTATGCCTATACTGATTATGCAAAATCAAATTCTGCCAATAAAAATTATGCGTAAACAAGGGGAACCATGAAATCAAGTTGCTATGCTAAATAATTTTAATGCGGAGTAGTAATAAGTTAATGTGGAGAGAATTGATGTTTTTTTTAATGTCTTGCAGTTTTGTTCTAATAATGACATTCCCTATTGAGTTTTTAAACATCACCATTTGAAGAAAGTTTTTTTAAAGAAATAATGGTTCTAATATGTTATGAATTTTCAGGGTGCATGCAAATTTAACTGGCACTCTATCAGGTCACGCATCCTGGGTGCTTTCAGTGGCTTTCTCACCTGACGGCAAGCGGTTTGTGTCCAGCAGCTCCGACCGGACTGTTCGAGTCTGGGATTTTGACACCATGCAATGCCAAAATGTGTTCAAGGAGAATAATGATCAGGTGAATGTTAAGAATTATACATAATAATGACTTGACTAAGTTGATAATATATGTATAAGTTCTGAACACTGATACATATTATGATTGACTTTTTTGTGTTTGCCTTTTTGATTTATTTCCCACAAATATTTTTCAGGTTTGGGGAGTAAAATTCAACGCAGACAGTAACAAAATCGTGTCTGTATCAGAAGATAAGAGTATAGTTATCTATTCCTGTCCATTATAACATGTGTAACTTAATCACCTATTATAAGCAATAAAATTATACAAAAAGTTACGTCTTTGTTTTTTTGGTCTGTACACAAATATTCGGTTTTATACCCCGGAAATCGAAACGGAAAATTCCGATTCTGTTTCCATTCCGTTCTTGTGTGGTGATTCAAATAAAATGAGTGTAACGCCGCGTAGCGCAACAGCCCGTACACACGGTGATATCCGATTTTTTGCAGGATCTGATTTAGTGACAACAGTATTTCAATTCACGCGTCTACACAAGCATCCGGTTATTTACAGGATTCTTGTACCGAGCGTGTGTGAACGCGTGCATTGAAATACTGTTGCCACTAAATCGGATGTCTCCGTGTGAATGAACGGGCTGTACGGATGATGTCATTCGGCATTACTGAATCTGAAGACTGCATCGTATGTGCCCAGCCTAAAACGTCTCTCCTGAAACATTAAGGCCAGACACATACAGTCAGAATTCCGTTTCGGGATTCCGAACGCATACCCACCATACAAATGTGATCCAGTAATGGAAATAAAATGGAATTCAGTACGTAAAACTACTGCGTGTATGTGGTAGGATGGTGGTAGGTATTACATTTTCTATGGAGGGTATGTGTTCGGAAGTTCCGAATCAGGATTCCGTAAAGGAATTCCGACTGTATGTGGCCGGCCTAACAAACATTCATGGCTGCGTTCCGAAACGCGCTCAGAGCGCTCACAGTACCTTGCATTTCTTTTCCTCTTGAAAGTCGAGTTGTAAGAGGAAAAAGGATGCAAGGTGCTGTGAGCGCTCTAAGCGCAATTCGGAACGCAGCCCTTGTGGTTGGTTGTCAAATTTGATAACAATGTCAACAATTGTCAAGTTGTTAGGTTAGGTGATTTTGTGTGAATTTTAATATGTTCAATTCAAATATATAATTTGAAACACTGTGCAACTGCACCTGTTGTTTTGGGCTTCCTTTTGATTAAAAGATTAACTTGTATTCTTGCACGTATTATTTAAAATGCCAGCACCAGCAGGAGTAAGTTTGTATTGTAACAAATTCAAACCAAACCATCTGTTATGCGGACATTTGAATTTTTGTTTAATAAACTACTCGTATTGTCTTAGTATTCCATATTCTTAAAGAAGGAAGACGCACACGAGGATCCTATTTACTGCTGTGCTTGGGCTAAAACGAATACTACAGACGACCCAAGGTAAGTGGTTTTATGGCATGACTTTTGTATGAGTAAGACCTAAGAGTATCGTATATAACGTATATTGTGTCGTTTTTGGTAAGATCGGTACATACTTGCCAATATATGCCATACCCTGCCAGGGTCCATGTACTCTACTATATTTACTAGTTATTTAAGATCTAATGTTCCTACATTCAGAAAATTGTATATGGTTGCATTGAATAAATAAATAAATAAATGACTTCAGTATTAAAAACTTTTGTAATGAAATGAAATGGTTTTATTTTCATAGTTTTGTCTCATCATAATTTGATAATAAATGAAATGTTAATTTCACATCAATCTTTTTATAGGGGTCCCTTCAAAGACTTCATAGCAACAGGAGGTTTAGATGGTTTGGTGAAAATATGGCTCTTTGAAAGAAATAAGCTAGAACTGGTGCATACACTGGCAGAGCATTCTATGGCAGTGGTGTCAGTAGCTATAAGTGCTGATGGTCACAGTAAGTTAAAAAGCGTTCTATAAATATAATAGATATAATAACCAAAAGGATAAAACCTAACACATCTTCAAAGGTGCATGGATTAAGCATTAATAGGCCCTGAGTAAATGGCTTAAGTGCTCCGTTGTGCTCCTTCTAAGTTGTGTCATGCTATAATATATTACTCTAATGTTGATACCATGTAAATTAGACACCGCCAATTTCCAGAAAAACCCAGCATATTTGCATGCATCAACCATATTTGCATGTTTATTTAGCTATACCTGCCTTGCTTTATTTCAACTAGAAAATATAATTTACTGTGCAATAACTAGAAGATGTTATGCACCATTTGTTTTGGATCAATTGTTCTTGAATTATGAAAATTATCATTTACCTAGCATGTCATAACAAATTGTTGTAATTAATCCTCTTTCATTCCAAAGCTCTAGCCAGCACATCGTTAGACTCAAGCCTTATAATCTGGGACCTCCTCTCCGGTAACAAAGTCCACACAATAGAAAACACAAGCACAGATATATTCAAAGTGGCATTCTCACCTGATGGAGGACAAATAGTCACTGGCAGTCACACAGGGAAGCTGAGTGTTTATGGCATTGAAAACTGTACACTGGAAAAAGTGTTGGACACTAGAGGGAAATTCGTACTGTGTGTGGCTTGGGTGAGAAAATTTTCAATAAATTACTTATTATGTATTCGAGGGTTCCCGGCTCAAACCCGGTAAGTCGCCTTAAGAAGACAATAAAATTTGAATTTGACATAGAACATAGAAAGTTCACAATTGAAAAACAAAGTATCTCGACTTATTGGGTTTGAGCAGGGAACCCTCGATATGTAGTTACTTCTTCAAATATGCAAGTAATTTTCAGTCACAGAATGTATTGTGTAAAAGTAATTTCTATGTGTGGTTTTCACTACTTGAGCTCGCTTTAATTTTTATATCATTAAATCTTTACAAGTCTAGGAGTGTTAGCTATGAACATTAATGTAATTTATCCAGTTTCAATATTTCAGTTGTATCAATTTCAATGTGTCAGTGTATTCTGCCTTTTATTTCAAGTTGATTTGATCTTGATGCTTTTCCACCACACCACTAGATCACACAAACCACCACAATACACCACACCAACACACCACACCACCACAAAACACAACACACCACATCACCACAACACACCACATCACCACAACACACCACACCAACACACCACACCACCACAACACAACACACCACATCACCACAACACACCATACCATCGCACCACAACTCACCAAACTACTGACCACCACACCTTAATTACGTTTATGTCCCTCTTTTTGCCACAAGGTTTTGGGTTAAGGTCATACGCAATTGAAGACACGTGCATTTTAAATAATAATCAATCCCCAGAAGCGTGCTGGTGTCGTCACGATGTTTTCCTGAAGCATGTGCTGAATTTAAATTGAACTTTGCATTTAGATAAGAGGTCCGAGCCGGATTTGCACCCTCGTCCCTCCATTTGACCTACCAAAGCACTAACCTAGCACAACTTTGACCAGCTTCTATTTTAATGAAACCCCACAGAGCCCCGACGGTAGGCACATAGCAAGCGGGGCGACGGATGGTGTGGTATGTCTGTTTGACGCCGCGCAAGGCAAGCTTCTCCACACGATCCAAGCGCACAACGCGGCCGTCAACAGTGTGGCTTTCTCACCAGACTCGCTTCTACTGCTCACTGCTTCGGACGATGGATTTGTCAATGTTTATAACGTGTAAGTATGCTACGGCATAATCTCGTCTTGGATCTTTCTCTCTCTTAGCGTGACTCTTCAGTCCTGAAAGTTGGCTTCTAGCTTCCAGTACGCCGTTCCGATGAAAACTAGTCCACTCTTACATCTGGTTTAGGTGCAATTCAGAAGATATTATCTATTGTATAAAAAGAATAAGATAGAATGAACACTTACTTGTTGATAAAGATTGATTGGCTTCTAGAGAACCAGGTTCCATATTTGTCTTGTAAAAAAATTACAAAGTACCTAAGTACACATGAAAAAGAGGACGAAACGGTTGACGTAAATGTCTCCATTTCTCATGAAAGGAACTATCTATTCCCTCTCTGTGGACTTTTGATTTGATTGAGTATCTGTTTATTAGGGCAAGTGCGAGCGCGTACAACTCAACTAACTACAAGACGTGGGTGAAATCAGCTTGCCTCGCGGCCGACGGGCGCGCGGCGGCCGGGTTGGCCGACGGCTCGGCGCGGATCGACCATTGCGGCCGAGAACTGGCCGCGTTTCAGGAGCATAGCGGCGCTGTAAGTAACAACTCTACCAACAACAAGACGAGTGTGGACTGTGGAATCGGCTTGACTCGTGGCCGACGACTCGGCGCGGATCGACCATTGTGGCCGAGAACTGGCCCGCGTTACTTACAACTTGCCACCTGTTTATTGGCATAGATTTCAGCAGTGATGGTTTTTTTTCCCTCTTTTCATAAATATTTCGCCTGACACGAAAACATGAGATGTCTACCGAATTTAACAAATATTTTTCTAGAACATTTTCTCTCTCTTTTCAGGTATGTGGTGTGAAATTTAACGCTGAAGGTAACAAGTTATTGTCAGTTTCTAAGGATAAGTGTATAATTATTTATGAGTGTCCAATACCACCTAAGCCCGCCGCGAAAAAGTAACGCACTTTAGGTATTACATTACCTATTGTTTAAATAAACCTTTTTTACCCAACATTTGTATTTGTCGAAGTAACCTAAGATTATCCCATTGCCATATGTACTACCTAACCTACGTATCACTATAAATAATGAACGGGACAGCAATTATTTTTAGAGCCAAGTAGGTACCTTATAAATTTTAGCATTTTTCAATTTGACGGTACCTACTGAAAACAGGCTTTATATATTTATGCTGAGTATAATAAATTAAAGACAATTTATGTAGCCAAAGTACGAAGAGCACACTGCACAATGAAGTTCATTACTAGAATATATTTTAATAACAGTCGTTCGTAATCTGTCCGACTTATTGCACTTAGGACACTTTAAAACGGCACGACATTTATACAACACTAGTCGTGTCGTAGTCGTGTCGAGCGTCGAAAATTGTCCAATCGGCGCCCTAAGCCGTCTGCTACGAGGGCGTTTGATTAATTTTTGCGTAAGCGGATTACGGTCATAACATGATATAGCTATGGAGTATAAAATACCTGCTTAAAATATTGATTTGTTCATACTTAGCTAATCCCAGGTTGCGAACTTGCGACTTCTGAGATCTTAAGACGGTTGGACAGGTATACATAGGTTTTAATTTACTTAAAAGAATAAAGTACGAGCTCGTAGGTGAGTAGATAATATCTGTTACAAAATATTTTTAATTCCTACTCAGTTTACTTTGTTCTTTAAATTTATTACCTACCTACTGAATTAAGATAAATCTTATACTTTAAATCAGCTATCTGCATTCTGCCTATATTTACTTACTTATTTACCTATTTACACAAATGATCTCAGAAGCTTTTGCAACGATAGGACGAAATTTGAAATATAGGGGGTACGAAAAAACTATCAATCACAGCACTCTCTCCTACCCAAGAAAACTCATTTTGGCATTTCTAACGTTAATTCCACTACTCAATGTTGGACAAGAAGATTCTATCAAAATATTTTCATCCTTTTATTTACTTAATGTGCTGGATACGAAACATACTACATACAGTGACAAAAAGTTCATATTGTTCTAAACTCACTCACTAGGTACACCAGTGTCTATAGTACACCCCTTCGATGTTTGAAGCCTCTATTCGCCCATTGTATAAATAATTACGTACATAAAGAGAAGGATTTATCAAAAATATTTACATTGGAGGCAAGTCAATTGGTATCGGCTTAATTTACGTAGAATTGCGGCCGCCCGCCGGGAAATCAACTTTACATTCAATTTGCCGCTGCACAGATAAAAAGCAATCTTTTTTGTCGGTAAATCGGTGTTGCCATAACAGAATTTCGAACCTAAAATTTACGGTTGCTATAGGGAATAATCCTAATAAGTGTTGCTGGGATAGAAGACTTCGAGGCGAACGAAATTTGAACGATTCATTGGCTGGTTTTGTGAATACTGGGATGCCTCTGCCTCAATCACATTTAAATGGCATCTATGACCATGTAAGTAGGGTAGTAAACTACTACTTAACTCGATCCCTGTGACTAGACTATGAACCGACAAGTAAATATCTGCATAGTTAATTTATGAAAAGATGAAAAAATGGTTATATTTATAAATGTACCTACCTACTATGTACAAAATACTCGTATCTAATTTACTTTTTTTGCTCTTTACTTACTTTTCCTAATTTACAAGGTATTTTTGTCTCGAAAATCTCGTATGCAAGGTTATCGCGCAAAAAATTTGAATGACCATTACTTGTCTATGGCTTACTTACGGCTACACCAATTCCCATAAGCCCATAACCTGCCAAATTCAAACTATCGCAATACGCAGTACATAATATACCTGTCATATGTCCGGAGGTATCGCTGTCGTAATCACGCCGCCGGCCGCCATTGAATGAGATGAAATCACTATGCGACGCCATGAATAATGCAAGTGCGGTGCGGCGGCGACTGGACATCGATATAAAGTTTTCATATATCATACCTGTAATAGAGGCAGACGATTCGGGAAAAAGTGCAAGGGGCAGTTTAGGCTGGAACGGACTGCGTTTGGAAATAGGCTAGATTTAAAGTTGGTCCTAGATTTTATCGGATGTACTTTTACGACAATTTTAGTGTGTCTTTTTTATATCTCACGCGGACCAAGTCGCATGGCACAACTAGTTTCCTACAAATCGTTACAAATACCATCCATTGTCAAATGAATATTTTAACCAGACAGTGTGAATTGCTATAGGTAGATTAGTTTTTATCCTGGCCCACTTCCAGTTACACGCTGGCTCGTTTCAGTAAAACGCTTCACCGACTCTCATGCGTTAATTTGAACCGTCCGAATTGCTAATTTATATGCCAATGCATATTATATTAGCTAATCATTAGGCTCAATTAGGAGTCAGAAATTAGTAATACAGTGTATAAATTGAATAAATAATTTATTAGCAACTATTCATAACAAACAGACATCCTCAAATAGTTTTAAAATAACAGTCTAGTGGTGGTAGGAGATGGCGGGAGAGGAGAAGGAGACGTGAGCGGGAGCAGCGGCGTAAGCCACCTTGGCTACGGGGGCGGCGTAAGCCAGCTTGGCTACGGGAGCGGCGTAAGCCAGCTTGGCTACGGGAGCGGCGTAAGCCACTTTGGCTACTGGGGCGGCGTAGGCGATCTTGGCTACTGGGGCAGCGTAGGCGATCTTGGCGACTTTCGGGGCTTCAGTGGGGTGTCCCTCGTAACGGACGATGGCGTTGAATCCGTGCTCCTTGTCAGCGGTGTATTCGACAATGCGGTGGACGCCATCGGGTTGGACGAGGGAGTAAGAGCCGTGGACGGCGTCCCCGTTGCGCGCCTCCTGCTGCTGCTTGATGTCGCCGGTGTGGTGGTCCTCCACGGAGTACTGGAACTCGTAGTGGGCGGGGGCCTCGTGCTCGTAGGCCAGCTTGGCCACGGGGACCAGGGGGATTGCGGAGGCGGCCACGGCCAGGGAGAGGATAGCGACGAACTGAAAGAAAAAAATTGGTATAAACTTGTGTAAGACAATTGATTATTTTATGATACAGTTTCTGCTGTATAGAATGTAGGATAGAATAGTCTACAGAGGCAAGTTTTAGTACTTATTTATTAGGGAGGATAGTGGATAGTTCACATTTAAAGTATTTTGGTAGTTCTAATTTTATAGATACGTATACCCAAATCATGAAATAGGTAATAGGTAAATCGTACCTAGAGTAAGAATGGAATGAGAAGAGAAAAACGTCCCTGCGGATCAACGGGACGGATACAGATTGGACATTTTTTTTAGGTGTAGCGGACTTCAATCTGTAAAAAGCTCATTGTAGACTGTTGCAGAACTTGTAGATCTATATGTATGTTGGTACTGGAATGAAGTCAAGTGATTATTTATTAATTAAAAGCTTACCTTAGCTGCCATTGTTGCTGATTGGATTGTCGGTGCTTGACTCTGACATTTAGTGACCCGCGCTACTTTTTATACTTCGATTCGCCTACTGGGCATTAGCTCCCTAATCAGCCTGGAGGCTAATAACTGATTGAGAGGTGAAGGCCGGTATCAACGAAAAATGCAAAACTAGATCAACCTGATACAATGATAAAGCGTAAGGTACATTTCAAGGCCACTTTCATCGTTGACTAATTAGATTTAATATGCATGGGACTCTGTTTCACAAGGTGCAACAATTGTGATATAAAAAGTTGGTTATGAATTGCACGCTTTATGCACAACCTTCTTTTTTGGATTTGAGACGTTTATTACATTACAAGCTGGACTTTTAAATAATATCTGGAATCTGAAGTACCTGCTATAACCCTATTGTCATGTTTATATCTACAATGTGGTGCGAATTGGGATTAGCATTGACAAACGATGCAATGAGAGTGTTTAAATACCTACGTATCACAAATTTGTGCAATATAACTAAACAAAACTTCTTGCCAAATACATATCTCAGACAACAGCTAGAGGTGATTAGAAACTGGCTCTTCCTAACCGTAGAGCTATCTCTGGTAATAATTGTTAGGTATTTAGTTGGATTGTAACGAATTTAATGATACATCGTTAGATTGCTACATACGTTATTTTTATTTTACTGCTACTTTCAGAAGTTCATTATTTTGCTGCCGTTTCTCTGAGTAAGTAAATGTCAATAACAGTAGTAAATGTGCCTTGAACTGCTTCCCTGTTGGGATAATAATCGATTTTTTAAGGTTCCGAACCTCAAGAGGTAAAAACGGAACCCTTATAGGTCCACTCGTGTGTCTGTCCGTCCGTCTGTCACAGTCGATTTTCTCCGAAACTACTGGACCGATTAAGTTGAAATTTGGTACGTATATGTAAGTTTGTGACCCAAAGAGGGACGTGTAACGAAAATAAATGAATTTTGAAGAAGAAGAAGAAAAACATTTATTCACTACGCACATTGAAGACACATACATAATAGACACAATAGGGATTTCAAGAAATTAAGCAAAAGAAACAGTACAGAAAAAAGGGGATTACAAAAGAGCCTGTGTCCTCACGGCGGTGAAAGGGTGTCTGGCTCAGCATTTATGCTTATTTTAAAGATAGACCCTATTTTTGGGGGCTAAAATTGATAGATTACAGGAAAATTATTAAGAAGTCCATGGTATTTGAAATATATCATATATAAGAGCTTATCCTGTGAAACGGTTTGATAATGACGTCTTTGAAAATAATCAAGGGTCGGTACCCTCTCCACGCGAGTTTAACTCGCTTCTTGGCCGGTTTTTTTTGCATAGGTACCAAAACTTGTATAATAGTTTCGTCAGTACCTATCCTTAGATTTTTTCATTGTTGTCAGCATTATGTTTGCATTATCTATGTATTTTGATACTGGTATTTATGCAAGTTATGAAACTTGCATGATTCCCAAAAAGTGGTCGACGGACACTTTTTGATCTCACGAGTTGTATGTTTGAGGCAAGTACACATACAATTATTTGGATAAACTTTGATAATAGATCAACAAGTCGTACCTATACAAACTTTTAAGGATGTCAACCAATTTTGAAAACCCATAGATAGTCCTACAACTGCAGCCATTCGCGAGGCGGCAAGTCAATCCCATTTTTAACCGGCTCCAAAAAATTCGAAAGGACTAGCCTAGGTTCTCAATTCAGATGTATTGACTTTTTTTCTACGTTTGTTATCTCAGGGCCAGGAGCTATATTCGAAGTCCTAAATAGGGATCTCCCTGTTCCCTATAGGATCGCTCACGCGCCAAGTTTAACTTTAAATCTAGCTTCATCAAGTTTAACTTTAAATCGTCACTCCATCTGGCAACAGGGCGCCCTACACTTCGTTTGCCTTGTCGTGGTCTCCACTCAAGAACGCGTTTACTCCAACGACTATCCGCAGTTCTCGCGATGTGACCGGCCCACTGCCACTTCAAAGAGCATATTCATTGGGCTATGTCGACAACTTTCGTTCTCTGCCTGACCATAGTGTGAATTGCTATATTAGGTACTTTTTTTTTGTCTACCTCCAGTTAGAATGTTTGCTCGTTTCATTAAAACGTTTCACCGACTCGCTTGTGTGTTTCTTTGGACCTTCCGACTCCAATGGCTTATAAATTAGCTAATCATTAGGCACATTTAGGAATCAGAAATTAGAAATACATACTTAAATTGAATAAATAATTTATTAGCAACTATTCATAACAAACAGACATCCTCAATTAGTTTTAAAATAACAGTCTAGTGGTGGTAGGAGATGGCGGGAGAGGAGAAGGAGACGTGAGCGGGGGCAGCGGCGTAAGCCACTTTGGCTACGGGGGCGGCGTAAGCCAGCTTGGCTACGGGAGCGGCGTAAGCCACTTTGGCTACTGGGGCAGCGTAGGCGATCTTGGCTACTGGGGCAGCGTAGGCGATCTTGGCGACTTTCGGGGCTTCAGTGGGGTGTCCCTCGTAACGGACGATGGCGTTGAATCCGTGCTCCTTGTCAGCGGTGTATTCGACAATGCGGTGGACGCCATCGGGTTGGACGAGGGAGTAAGAGCCGTGGACGGCATCCCCGTTGCGCGCCTCCTGCTGCTGCTTGATGTCGCCGGTGTGGTGGTCCTCCACGGAGTACTGGAACTCGTAGTGGGCGGGGGCCTCGTGCTCGTAGGCCAGCTTGGCCACGGGGACCAGGGGGATGGCGGAGGCGGCCACGGCCAGGGAGAGGATAGCGACAAACTGAAAGAAAAAAATTGGTATAAACTTGTGTAAGACAATTGATTATGTTATGATACAGTTTCTGCTGTATAGAATGTAGGATAGAATAGTCTACCGAGGCAAGTTTTAGTACTTATTTATTAGGGAGGATAGTGGATAGTTCACATTTAAAGTATTTTGGTAGTTCTAATTTTATAGATACGTATACCCAAATCATGAAATAGGTAATAGGTAAATCGTACCTAGAGTAATAATGGAATGAGAAGAGAAAAAAGTCCCTGCTGACCAACGGGACGGATACAAATAGGACATTTTTTTTAGGTGTAGCGGACTTCAATCTGTAAAAAGCTCATTATAGACTGTCGCAGAACTTGTAGATCTATGTATGTATGTTGGTACTGGAATGAAGTCAAGTGATTATTTATTAATTAAAAGCTTACCTTAGCTGCCATTGTTGCTGATTGGATTGTCGGTGCTTGACTGTGACATTTAGTGACCCGCGCTACTTTTTATACTTCGATTCGCCTACTGGGCATTAGCTCCCTAATCAGCCTGGAGGCTAATAACTGATTGAGAGGTGAAGGCCGGTATCAACGAAAAATGCAAAACTAGATCAACCTGATACAATGATAAAGCGTAAGGTACATTTCAAGGCCACTTTCATCGTTGACTAATTAGATTTAATATGCATGGGACTCTGTTTCACAAGGTGCAACAATTGTGATATAAAAAGTTGGTTATGAATTGCACGCTTTATGCACAACCTTCTTTTTTGGATTTGAGACGTTTATTACATTACAAGCTGAACTTTTAAATAATATCTGGAATCTGAAGTACCTGCTATAACCCTATTGTCATGTTTATATCTACAATGTGGTGCGAATTAGGATTAGCATTGACAAACGATGCAATGAGAGTGTTTAAATACCTACGTATCACAAATTTGTGCAATATAACTAAACAAAACTTTTTGCCAAATACCTATCTCAGACAACAGCTAGAGGTGATTAGAAACTGGCTCTTCCTAACCGTAGAGCTAACTCTGGTAATAATTGTTAGGTATTTAGTTGGATTGTAACGAATTTCATGATACATCGTTAGATTGCTACATACGTTATTTTTATTTTACTGCTACTTTTCAGAAGTTCGTTATTTTGCTGCCGTTTCTCTGAGTAAGTAAATGTCAATAACAGTAGTAAATGTGCCTTGAACTGCTTCCCTGTTGGGATAATAATCGATTTTTTAGGGTTCCGAACCTCAAGAGGTAAAAACGGAACCCTTATAGGTCCACTCGTGTGTCTGTCCGTCCGTCTGTCACAGTCGATTTTCTCCGAAACTACTGGACCGATTAAGTTGAAATTTGGTACGTATATGTAAGTTTGTGACCCAAAGAGGGACGTGTAACGAAAATAAATGAATTTTGAAGAAGAAGAAGAAGAAGAAAAACATTTATTCACTACGCACATTGAAGACACATACATAATAGACACAATAGGGATTTCAAGAAATTAAGCAAAAGAAACAGTACAGAAAAAAGGGGATTACAAAAGAGCCTGTGTCCTCACGGCGGTGAAAGGGTGTCTGGCTCAGCATTTATGCTTATTTTAAAGATAGACCCTATTTTTGGGGGCTAAAATTGAAAAAATATTTATGAAGTTATTCAAACTATATCGTGTGACATATCAAATGAAAGTACTTCTTATGAAGATCTCAAATATATTTTTTCTTTTCTTTTTTGGTCAATACTTCTCGAGTTATTCAAGAAAATAGGCGAAAAATTACCATTCCCCCCCAAATTAAAAAAAAAATACGGTGGGTAGTTATTGACCTATAGATTACAGGAAAATTATTAATAAGTCCATGGTTTTTGAAATATATCATATAAAAGAGCTTATCCTGTGAAACGGTTTGAAAATGACGTCTTTGAAAATAATCAAGGGTCGGAACCCTCTCCACGCGAGTTTAACTCGCTTCTTGGCCGGTTTTTTTTTGCATAGGTACCTAAACTTGTATAATAGTTTTGTCAGTACCTATCCTTAGATTTTTTCATTGTTGTCAGCATTATGCAAAATACTGGTATTTATGCAAGTTATGAAACTTGCATGATTCCCAAAAAGTGGTCGACGGACACTTTTTGATCTCACGAGTTGTATGTTTGAGGCAAGTACACATACAATTATTTGGATAAACTTTGATAATAGATCAACAAGTCGTATACAAACTTTTAAGGATGTCAACCAATTTTGAAAACCCATAGATAGTCCTACAACTGCAGCCATTCGCGAGGCGGCAAGTCAATCCCATTTTTAACCGGCTCCAAAAAATTCGAAAGGACTAGCCTAGGTTCTCAATTCAGATGTGTTGACTTTTTTTCTACGTTTGTTATCTCAGGGCCAGGAGCTATATTCGAAGTCCTAAATAGGGATCTCCCTGTTCCCTATAGGATCGCTCACGCGTCAAGTTTAACTTTAAATCTAGCTTCATCAAGTTTAACTTTAAATCGTCACTCCACCTGGCAACAGGGCGCCCTACACTTCGTTTGCCTTGTCGTGGTCTCCACTCAAGAACGCGTTTACTCCAACGACTATCCGCAGTTCTCGCGATGTGACCGGCCCACTGCCACTTCAAAGAGCTTATTCATTGGGCTATGTCGACAACTTTCGTTCTCTGCCTGACCATAGTGTGAATTGCTATATTAGGTACTTTTTTTTGGTCTACCTCCAGTTAGAATGTTTGCTCGTTTCATTAAAACGTTTCACCGACTCGCTTGTGTGTTTCTTTGGACCTTCCGACTCCAATGGCTTATAAATTAGCTAATCATTAGGCACATTTAGGAATCAGAAATTAGAAATACATACTTAAATTGACTAAATAATTTATTAGCAACTATTCATAACAAACAGACATCCTCAATTAGTTTTAAAATAACAGTCTAGTGGTGGTAGGAGATGGCGGGAGAGGAGAAGGAGACGTGAGCGGGGGCAGCGGCGTAAGCCACTTTGGCTACGGGGGCGGCGTAAGCCAGCTTGGCTACGGGAGCGGCGTAAGCCACTTTGGCTACTGGGGCAGCGTAGGCGATCTTGGCTACTGGGGCAGCGTAGGCGATCTTGGCGACTTTCGGGGCTTCAGTGGGGTGTCCCTCGTAACGGACGATGGCGTTGAATCCGTGCTCCTTGTCAGCGGTGTATTCGACAATGCGGTGGACGCCATCGGGTTGGACGAGGGAGTAAGAGCCGTGGACGGCGTCCCCGTTGCGCGCCTCCTGTTGCTGCTTGATGTCGCCGGTGTGGTGGTCCTCCACGGAGTACTGGAACTCGTAGTGGGCGGGGGCCTCGTGCTCGTAGGCCAGCTTGGCCACGGGGACCAGGGGGATGGCGGAGGCGGCCACGGCCAGGGAGAGGATAGCGACGAACTGAAAGAAAAGAGATATTAACTTGTGTAAGACAATTGTAGACTGTAGTACATCTATATTATGTTGGTAGGTACTGGGATAAAGTTAAGTTTTTTTTTTCAATTACAAGCTTACCTTAGCTGCCATTGTTGCTGATTGGATTGTCGGTGCGTGACTGTGACATTTGGTGACCCCACGCTACTTTTTATACTTCAATTCGCCTACTGGGCTTAGCTCCCTAATCAGCCTGGAGGCTAATAACGGATTGACAGGTGAAGGCCGGTATCAACGAAAAATGCAAAACTAGAACAACCTGATACAGTGATAAAGCGTAAGGTACATTTCAAGGCCACTTTCATCGTTGACTAATTAGATTTAATATGTATGGGACTCTGTTTCACAAGGTGTAAAACAAGTGCAGTTGTGACATGAGAAGCTATAAATATGAGAGGCTTAATAGGCAACCCTCTTTTTTTGGATTTGAGACGTGGGACTGGATACTTCGCGAACTAGCCTTTAAAATTGTATCTGAAATCTTAAGTACTATAAATTACATTGCCATCATGTTTATACCTAGTACAATACGAGTTTATACCTAGCATTGATGCAAGGGGAGTCTTTTCTTTTTCACATTGCAATTATGTATGTGCTAGACTAGCCGAATTAAGCTTCTTTCAAAGATCGAAGACAGAGAGGTGATTTACTCCACTTACTTACCCTAGAGCTGACTTTGGTAATAATTAAGTATGTTTCAAGTTATTTAGTAGTATATTGTCATGATATATTTGTTTATTTTAGGTGCCTACCTACTTAAGTTACTTTAGCCCTATTTTTTAATAGCTCCATTATTTTAAACATACCTATTACCTAGGTATACACATATTTTTAATAAATAGCTTCATCGTTGTTTTCGGTTGCATCATCTATGATACCGGGATTTAATGCAAGTTTCATAACCATGTGAGAAAAATTATATTTTTTGATGATCCTCTTCTTTGAGAACGAGTCCCGTCTTAAAGACGCTATGTAACACTTATTTGAATAAACTTTCGTGTTATTTCAACAATTCGTGTCAACTTCAGAGGTCTGAACCAATTTTAACCCGACAAGCTTACAGTTGTAAGCTTCAACCCATTCGCGAAGCGCAGGTCAATCCGGTTTCTCTTATCATATCAACACTTGGATTTATTATTAGAATTTGGTCTAGATTTACACACGTAGCCTCTGCAAAAACTTGTCCAATAAGCCATAAATTACAATATCGCAACATTACACTAGTCTAATATACAGTTAACAATTACGAAAGTATTCAAGTATAGGTATGTTACATATCGTAGTTCTCAAACGTGTAAAACAAGTGATTGGCAATATGGCCAGTGGCAAAGACCTCTACGCTTTCTTACTTCAACCGAAAAACTAAGCAGTATACCTACCCACACGTAGTAACGACCTGTGAACCAACCAGACGAGCACTGTGGTCATAAAAAGGGATAAAAAGTAGCCTATATATGTCCTTTCCCGGGGCCCCAACTATCTCCATGCCAAATTTCATCTCAATCGGTCCAGCGGTTGAAGCGTGAAGACGTAACAGACAGACAGACAGACAGAGTTACTTTCGCATGTATAATATTAACTAGCTTCTGCCCGCGACTTCCTCCGCGTGGAATTCGGTTACCGTGTTCCCACGGGAACTACGCGTTTTTCCGGGATGAAAAGTAGCCTATGTCCTTTCCCGGGGCCCCAACTATCTCCATGCCAAATTTCATTGGTTGAAGCGTGAAGATGTAACAGACAGACAGACTTTCGCATTTATAATATTAATTGGTAATTTTAAGAATTCGGGTGCCAGGTTATGTTGGCTCGGACCGGTCGCAAGAAAAGTGGTCTAAGCGGTATGTGACCGAGGCCTTGACCGAGTTGGGACTGTTGTATAATAATTACTGCATCACGCGTGTGTTGATCGATCACATGGGATTATTTAAGACTTATTGTTTCAATTGATTAAGATCTACCTGTGTTTGTTTATTTTGTTAGAGCACACCAAAAGCTAGCTAGAAAAAGTGTTTTTTTTTAATCTTCTACTTTAAACGCGCTAATCTTGTAGGTATATTTCTTACTAAGTTATTTTTTTATACAAGCGATCTCAGAAACGGCTGTAACGATTTAGCCGAAATTTGGAATAGGTGTTTTTGGGGCAACAAATCGATTAGCTATTATTTCCATTCGAGCAAAGTTCGGTCATCCGGGTACTACTGCTGATGCTGACACTGTAAGCTTAACAATAAAAAAAAACATACTAATATTAAGTATAATGTGAAAGTAACTCTGTGTTTATGTCTGTCTGTCTGTTACCTCTTCACGCTTAAACCGATGGACCAATTGAGATGAAATTTGGCACGGAGAGAGTTGGGGTCCCGGGAACTAATTTTTATCCCGGAAAAACGCATAGTTCCTGCGTTAAGATATCAATGTTCTTTATGGCAATAAATTTATTTTCTTTCTTTCTTTCTTTCTATTTAGACAGATCCCCACTAATAATAAATTATTTTAATTTTAATACATAATATATTATAAATAGTATAATCCTACAAATTTACGCACCGAAACCATACTATCGTACTTATTAAGTGAGTTTGTTTGTTAATATTGTAATTTTGACAAAACTGTCTAGAAGCCTTTTATATGCCATTAGCAACTCACATACTGTACGAGACGTCGTATCAATTGGTAACACCTTTAATTAAATGTTACAAGAATAAATAACCGCGTTTAATAATGTAGGAACCTACTTAGACAAAGGTTCAAGTGGCTTCTTACCCAAGCGCACCAATATAATGTTTCGTAAATTACATGTTTGGCAATTTAAAAATTAGAGTAATGTATCGACTAAATCTCGTCTAACGAGTGTGCTTAAACATGATTTCGTTTCTGTTTAGCTTAAAAAAACTATTTATGTGTTAAGAACAAGCTTAATTATCCTCGTGCGCTCGCGTAGTATTTTATTTTGTCCCCCGGGAACAGTAGGGGTAGGTAACCAAAGGATGAATAGTTGTATTCATCCAGAGAAATCAAGCTCACAATCCATATCCATATTATCCATATTATAAATGCGAAAGTTACTCTGTCTGTCTGTCTGTTACCTCTTCACGCTTAAACCGCTGGACCGATTGAGATGAAATTTGGCACGAAGATAGTTGGGGTCCCGGGAAAGGACATAGAGCTACTTTGTATCCCGGAAAAGCGCATAGTTCCAGCGGGAGCGCGATAACCGAATTCCACGCGGGCGAAGTCGCGGGCAGAAGCTAATACGTTTTTCGTATCTCTGACACCGCTTTACCTAAGTATCCAAAATTATATGAAAATGAAAAGTCAAAAAAAAATTTGTGCAGACGTGAGAACAGTCACTCTTAATATCCGAAGAATGTTTATTAAATAGATCTTCTACTATCTAAAGTCCCGCGCCTTCACATTTCAAAACGCTTCAATTTTGTTTTTTTATTTAAAAAGCACCACCAACACTCTCAACGCATAGTTGACTGTCTCAGCTCGCACACATGTGTTGAGAGTGTTGGTGGTGCTTTTAAAATACATTGAAGCGGTTTGAGATGTGAAGGCGCGGGACTTTAGATAGTAGAAGATCTCTACCGGAGAATGCTTCGAATAAGTTGGATAGATCACGTCATTAGCGCTGAAGTAAAGTAAGTAACACTTTATTGTCCAGAATAAAAACACACAAATACAATTTTCAATACAGAGAAGAGACTCATGTACAAAAGCGAGCTTGTCCCTAGAAGGAATTTCTTCCAGCTAACCTTTAAGTAGTGGAGAGGAAACAAGTTCATGAAGTTCTTCGGAAGACGAGTACAATATAGTGTCGTGCTCTTAATCAAACAGAGAGAAGTCGCTTACCTGGTGCACATTCTGGGAAACCCCAACACGTACGAGCTTCTTCAAACCATTGATGATAGAAAGATATCCAGAACATGAAGAGGGAGACGCAAGTCATGGCTCCGGAACATCAGGGAGTGGACTGCTATCAAGACAGTTGAAGGTTTCTTCAAACTGGTGCTGGATACGGCTAGATTCATAAAGAAGAAGCCCGCCAGTCGGAACCAGTGCGGCACCGCACCGACCGGACCGAACCACCTGCTGCGTCCCCCGATTCCCACGACGCAGCTGTACGTGTCCCGCCTGCATCACTCCACTATGAGCGAGGAGATTGTGGAGTATGTACGAGTGAAGACCAAATTCACCCTGAGGGTTGAACGGTTGGAGCCACGCCACAGCGTGAATTTTAGTTCGTTCGTGGTGAGGGTTCCCACCGAACATCTGTCAACCTTCACGAGAGAGGAATTTTGGCCGAAGGGAGTCGTGTTCCGTCGCTTCCGTGGAAGACTGAACAGCGATTCCAGAGTGCGCCTCACGACGAAGAAGCAATCGTGTTAGTTTTTAAGATTCATATTAATATGTATGTTAGTCTTTAAGGTATATGTAATATGGGCCTAGATGCCTGAAATAAAATT
This sequence comes from Aethes cnicana, assembly GCA_963971205.1. NCBI lineage: Eukaryota > Metazoa > Arthropoda > Insecta > Lepidoptera > Tortricidae > Aethes > Aethes cnicana. The sequence goes on from OZ020286.1 coordinate 8,796,262, forward strand.
TATTATTATTATTATTAAAGCTGACAGCCAACTTTCAGTAAATTAAGAGGCATCAAAAGAAGAAAGCGATTGTGCCTCCGAGCCTCTTATAGGGCTCTTTCTTTTGAACGGAAATAGTTAGAAAATAGGAAATGAGGCTGTTTCACATCAAATAATGCTATACTATCTAGGTACTACTACACCCTATTTGCGTCCCACTGCTGGACACAGGCCTCCTCTCATCACGATAGGGTTTGGGCTATAGTCCGGGGGCCCAGTATGATTGGGAACTGCACACACATCTTTGAATTACTTCGCAGATGCGTGCAGGTTTCCTCGCGATGTTTTCCTTCACTGAAAAGCTCAGTGGTAAATTCAAATTGAATTTGGCACATAAGTAAACTTAGAGGTGCGAGCCGGAATCGACTCCCGACCCTCTGCATGAGAGGCGGTAGGTCGAACCACTAGGCCACCACGGCTTTTTTAACAACGAATAATGAAAGTGAAAAAATAGAGCTGAATGGGCGTCGCCATAGAAGTAGGTACCTAAACCATCTAAATCTAAACGGTTATTTTTTACCCGACTGCGCCAGAAGGAGGGTTATGTTTTTCGAGTGTATATATATGTATGTATATTTCTTTGGCACGCTGTGTAGCCTAAATGGCTGGACGAATTTTAGCTTGCGAGGCATCGTTAGATTCGTAATCGTGAGAGTGACACTGGGTATATCAAAATTACAAAAACAAAATGGCTGACTTTTGGAAGCATTTTAAACGTGTCCAATTTTTTTTTGTCAAAGCCTATCAAGTGGGGTATCAAAATGAAGGGTTGAAGGAATGGATCACAAAAATATATCCAATATAATATATGTGAAATCAAAAGTTTGTTTGAAGTCGGGTTTTATATTTTTGCAAAAATCGAGTTATTTCAATTACTAGATATACCTAACATCCAGCTTGGGTAGCGCTCTATCTTATAAATCGTATCTACAGTCTTTGTAAAGTCGCAATTTTAGTACCTACGCGGGATTAAAACAGGAACACGAATTCACGTTTAAGCTTTATACATATGTAGGAAAATGTTAATATTTTCTAATGTAGCCTCTACACTAGCCTCCACATTTAACGCTAATTTATATTTGCATTTGTTTTGTTTATTAATTTAATTCCGTATTTAAAACTCTGACCCAAAGACCTAGGTCTGTTTATACATAAGTTAGTCCACTTCTTCTAGTACAACTCCGTAGCAATCATGGAGAATATTTACTACTACTACTACTACAGCCTATTTGCGTCCCTTTGCTGGGCACAGGCCTCCCTCATCATGAGAGGGTTTGGGCTATAGTCCCCACGCGAGCCCAGTGCGCATTGGGGACTTCACACACATCTTTGAATTACTTCGCAGATGCGTGCAGGTTTCCTCACGATGTTTTCCTTCACCGAAAAGCTCATGGTAAATTCAAATTGAATTTCGCACGTAAGTACAGTCAGCAGCAGAAGTAGATAAGCTGTCCAGGTGTTCAAAATGACCTACTCACGCCCTTAACGTCTTAAGAATAAGGTCGTGTGTAGGTCATTTTGAACACCTGGACAGCTTATCTACTTCTGCTGCTGACTGTACCTAAACTTAAAGGTGCGAGCCGGAATCGAACCCCCGACCCTCGGGCGGTAGGTCGAACCACTAGGCCACCATGGCTAAAATATTTACTCAGAGGAAATGACGCCGAAGTCGTTAGAATTTATTACTTACTGACCATGTTGTCATTTGATTTCTCCATGTATGTCGCTTTACGAGTTAAGTAATGTACCAATTTTTATTCTATTTGTACCCATGTAAATTAAAGTAAGAATTTTGTCTGCGTTAGCATACAACGTGAACTTATTCAAGTCCAATTATTACACATTGTCTTCTTATACTTGTGTATTGATTAATGTGTTTAGATATGTAATATTGTTGCATAAGGTCCATGTCATCTGAAACTCTAAACAGAGTTTGCGGATGACCTTAGAACTCTATTAGATTCAAATCATTCATAATAAAAAAAACTATCTACGAGTAGAATTGGCCTTTTAATGAAAATTATTTAAACGTCTATTGATCCGGTTTTTGACCCCAACAGGGCGTGTATGAGCATGTATGAAGAGACGAGTACGCAACTCATACTATAAAAACCTTGCGCGCACGCATCTCGACACATTGACCATCAAACCATCAGACATGGCAGTCAACGTAAGTAACATCTTAAATTCTAACACAGTTTCCTAAAATCACCATTTCAAATCTAAAACTGGTTATTGCAAAAAAAAATTTCAATGTTAACTAGTTCAAATCGATGCTAATCGATTCGTCGCTTATCTTATGTTATTTATTACCTACCAAATCTAGTTTTCTAAAAAATATAGTCAGCACATGTTTTGGTAACAGTCGATAGCACTTACCTTTGAAGGTATTTGAGGCCAAAATTGGCTAGCTATCCATAATCAGCCATAATGTACTCGTACTTAATGTATTTTGTATTGTTAACTTTCGTCACATGAAGGAAAAAATTAAAGGCACAGACTAAATGAAGTCCCTGACTAAGTACTCACTTACTTATGTATTTTTTTTATTTCAACCCGCAGCTTTTGCTCGTGTACATGCAACCAGTTTCACACACCTTTCTTATTTTTTTATCTGTTATTTTCTACCACCAGCTCGCAACGTTCTTTTGCCTCGTGGCGGTCGCCGCGGCCGTAGCTGTCGAAGACGCTCCCGCTGCCAAAGTCGTATACGCAGAGCCCGAAACTCCAGCGCAGTACGAATACGAGTACTCAGTACAGGACCAGCACTCCGGCGATAGCAAACAAGCCAAGGAAAACCGCAATGGCGACGCCGTCCATGGTTTCTACTCGTTCGTCCAACCTGACGGCGTCCAGCGGACAGTGGAATACACGGCTGATAAGGTTAATGGATTCAACGCCGTTGTCAGATATGAAGGAGCCCAGAAGGCCTACGCTGCTGCTCCAGTAGCTAAAGTCGCGTACGCTCCAGCTCCTGTCGCCAAAGTCGCCTACGCACCGGCTCCTCAACAGATTGCGTACGCCCAAGCTCCTGTTGCCAAATTCGCCTACGCTCCAGCACAACATATAGCCTACTCTCAAGCTCCTGTTGCCAAAGTCGCATACGCTCCCGCTCAACAGATTACCTACGCCCCAGCTCCTGCTCAACAGGTTGCCTACGCCCCAGCTCCTGTTGCCAAATTCGCCTACGCTCCAGCTCAACAAATAGCCTATGCCCCAGCGCCAGTTGCTAAAGTTGCCTACGCCCCGGCTCAGCAGATAGCCTACGCCCCAGCGCCAGTTGCTAAAGTTGCCTACGCCCCGGCTCAGCAGATAGCCTACGCCCCAGCGCCAGTTTCTAAAGTCGCCTACGCGCCGGCTCCTCAACAAATAGCCTACGCCCAAGCTCCTGTTGCCAAAGTCGCCTACGCCCCGGCTCAACAGTTATACTATGCCCCAGCTTCTGTTGCCAAAGTCGCCTACGCTCAGGCGCCTGTAGCTAAGTACGCTTACGCACAAGCTCCCGTTGCGTACGCTCAGGCTCCTACTCAACACATCACGTACGCCCAGGCACCTGCAGCTCAGCTGGCTTATGCTCCCTCTGCTCAGGTAGCCTATGCATCTGCACCCGTCACCAAAGTAGCCTACCCCGCCTATCTAGGTCACGTCTCCTATTCCTCACCCTCAGTCTCATACGAACACTAGAATAAGTTAAATATATTAATTATTATACCAAATAAAATACATCAAATATAGACACTCGCCTTTTATTTTGACGGTCAGTGGGGAAAGAATTGCACAAGGCGTCAAAGCGTATCCGATATCAAAACGCTGCAAACGAAGTTAGTAGGAAGCGTGCGGGTAGTGTCGGGGAATCAATTGAATTATGTAGCATTATGAGGCGAGGAGCTCCGGTTACGGGGCACGTCCCGGCGCCCCCGGCGCGCTCTGACGCATTGCTCTTGACACCTATTTATTGGGCTAGTTTAGTTGCGGCCGGGTTGTTTCGCTTCAGGATATGGTTGGTCCCCTTCCGCGCGTCCCAAAAGGAATCTTCTAGGTAGATCCTCAAGGCTCGCCGCCGGTCGAGCCGTTTGAATGTCGACGCAAATTTTGATTGCAGGCAAATATAAATTGACAGCGACGGCGAAAGTGGTTGTTGGGTTAACGCGGAGGGTTTGTGAAACGTGTGACGTGAATATTTTATTTGAACGTCGTAGCGTTAAAACGGAGGGTGTGTAATAATGTTCCGTTTATCAAAGGGCCCATTGAATGTTTTAAACGAACAAGGGGTTATTTTGTTAACTTTTGCTGACGCTAAATGCTGTTTATTCAATGTCGAACAAGCTCTAAGAATATTTATGCTTAGGAATGAGGAAGCCGATGATGGCGGCACCTTATCTAACTTCTAGGTTACAAAACATTTTATTATATTATGTAACTTTGATCTAAATTGCAAATTTTATAAGATGGTAGACCCACTAAATATATATCTTGGTATCAAACGTACCTAATAAATATGGTAATTGGTAAATGATGAGAGGTTAATGAATAATTTGATTCATTTCTGTTTTTCCAAGCTTAGGTACGTTGACACACGTACATACAACATGTAGCTATTAAGTACTTAATTAGGGTAAGGTTAAGTAAAATGGAAAGCTTCAAAACCAAAGAATAAATCCAAATCAAGTTTTAAAAAAACGTCGCTGAACGTGATAACCTGAAAATAAATCTAGGCACCGACTCACCGCAAATATTTATCAACATGTCATATAATACAGCGGCGCATTACAAATTCACTGACGGTAATCCTCGTAAAATGTGGACGAACAAATGTTGGGTTTTCAATCCGCAAAGGGTTGTCGTGATAATCCGCTATTAAGGGATGACGCACTAGCCATTATACCTGATGCTAGATTGTGTAACCGCTGTGTTATGATTATGTTTTGATAAAGGGTTGATGTTTGCGTGAAATTATGAAATGCTCTGTGGACTAAGATACGCTACAGGTGCCTACTACATGTGTTTGGGTAATTAAATTACTTATGGATGAAAATACGTTACACTTACGTATTAAAGTCGAAAACGACAAATCTTTAATAAGTAATTCATTGCAATTTCCGCCTCGATTGCCTCCAAGGTCCAAGAAAATGTAACTTTACTCTGTAACCCAAATGATGTGGTGATGAACGTCATAAAATTTAGTTATTCACACAATGTCTAGTATTTTTGTATGAAAATGGGCTTCAAAATAACCCACAGGGATTGCGATTGCCCATTGCTTTGCGATTTGCCATGCCCAAGACAACCGTTAGTTTTGCTGCATCATAATGTTAATTTTCAAATATTCATAAGGTTCATTTTCGACTGTGTGTGTGTTTGTCTGACTGCCCTGCCGCCACATGCCGCTCATTGAGCTCTACGAGTAGGTAGGTACATTTGAAGATAAAAATCTCATTGATTTTCTGTGTTATTAGATGTGTTTCTCTGTTTCATAAGCACATACCTAATTTATTTAGCAAAATATAAATCAAAAAAAGTTGCAACAATGCTAGAAATCAACTCTGCCAACGTCCTATTGTTATTTACACCGAAACCCAGCCAATTAATTAATTGAAGCCCAACGCATCCCTAATCGGCCATCTTTGTCGCGCGCACGTGTCGACGCATTCTGCCATAGACTAGATAAAAGCGTACAAGTAGCTCTAGTTAATCTGTGGCCGTGCGCACGGGCATTGTTGCCGGCCAGATTGCTTCCGGGCGACCGGGTGTCGAATGGCCAGATATTGTTCGTGGTTACATTTTGAAAAAATGTCACTGGTGTCCAATATTTTGGCAAGCTTTTAAGTTTTTTAAGTTATTTTTTGTATAGGATTCAGGCGTCGCTCACACAATCAATCCCATATACAATATTTTTTTTTACCAACTCGAAAAAAATTAAAGACCTATACAATATACTTAGAATCGATAGCCGATACGGTGGGTTAATTATTTGCCATATTTTCTGACCCACCGTGTATAATAAATAACACCTAAATACCCTAAGAGGCTGACACATAAATGCAACTGCACGCACATGTATATTACATGGACCAGACTACCTACCTACATAAATAGGTGGGTACCTAATCCTACATACCATTTATAAACTATTTACATGCAAAACAAAACGTCACCAAGAACGGCGAAAAATCAATGTGTCAGCATATAAAGAAACAGCTATGTAACTGTTTGTGGGATGAGGAGGGACTCGATTGTGCCCATCTACATAAACAGCGATATTTACTGCGAAGCGTCGCGACCATGGAAGTAGTATTATTAGCTGGAACTACCTCTGTGACCGAATTTGGGCCGGGTGCGCTGGGGTGATGATCATGGAAGGCTTGTATCTTTATCTATCACGAGCCTTTATCTAACACGAGCTGATCCGGTGGACTTGCGAGGCGTGACATCACGCATGACTGTTAGGCGTCAATTAAAATCATATTTGAAAATGATTTTTTTGCGTGCCTTTTTTGATATTTTATAATGATAAACACGACTTTGTTGTACTTATCTCATATGTTAAAGATTATGACGAGAGATGAAGACATAAGAAGGTTAATGTCAAAATATGGACACGTTTTTGAATTGTGAACGAAAACGACCTTCGGGCACACGTCTTTAAGCTCAATTTTTATTATTTCGAAACACTAGTGATACTAGGTAGGGGAGAGGGGGGCAGCTATCACTGGAGGCAGCTTAGAACAAATGCGTTCAAAGACGTATTTTTAGTGCGATTATGGGCCAAATCCATTTTTTGGGCTCGCAGCACTGACCCACACAACTGTCACTTGACAGATTTGACGTTTGACAGAACATGAACGAACCAGTAGCATATTTTGATTTCGATGTCAACTGTTAGCGGTTTTGCTCCCCGTGTCTAAGGATTTTCAGGCTGTATTTGAAGGAAGCGGTAAATGAAACTTAATTTATTCGATAGTACAATGAATTAGCTTTAGTGACGAAGAATAAACAATCAGAATTTGCAATTGTTTTGGAAGATATCGATGTTTATTTTTTTAAATAGGTGTTGGGGTAGTTTTGAAAAAAAATTAGGAGGCAGTTTTGATTAGCAATCTGTTCAAAAGTACCCCGGTCATAAGAAATGTTCATATCTGCCCCGATATAAACTGAAATGTAGGTACGTAAACTCAAAATAATATTATCTTAGTTATTTTAGTAAACGCTCATAACGCATTTACCTGAATTAATTGGTCAAGCAAATCACGTCAGTAGAAAAGGGCGCGAAATTCCTATGGGAAGATATCCCTACACTTTTCAAATTTGCCGCCTTTTTTTACTGACAAGATTTGCTTGAACGAGTATGGTAGTCGATTCTATTGTCTGTTTTTCTCTCGTTTTATATGATAAAATAAAAATTCTAATTAGAACATTTTATATATATTTTTTAACTACAACTAAAACTTAATAAATACTGAATCACTATCCCCTGTTACATTGTTGGGGTAGTTTTGAACAATAGTGTGTCCAAAACTGCCTCAAGGGGGCAGCTTTAATAGAATTTCAATACTTTACAAAGGTACCCTCCTGAGGCACCTTTGAACACTACAAAAAACATTTCTGTACAAAACTACCCCCTCATAGTTATAACTGCAAATTATACGAGTAAAATGTTAATACGACCATTTCTAGTGACTAACTGTACTAAGTACAGGTAAAAAAAAAACACGTATATCTCGATATTGTTGCCTTACAATCCAGATTTCAAATCTGCCCCAAGTAAATTCAAAGCTACCCACGCTTGGGGCAGTATTGAACATTATTCCTTGAGTTGCAAAATTCTGAATTGTACCTTTGTCTTTAGCTTTGGACATGTGCAAATGCATTAATTACATAGGTTAATAACATACGTTGTTGTGTAGAGGCTTAAAACTGGTTTTTATGGGTAATATTTTGAAATACGTCAAGGAGTGTAAAAAGTGTACCAGGCTGCCCCCCTCTCTCCTACTCGCTCCAGATGTACTTATGTACTTATTACCTCCATGGCAGTAGCGACTCCTCTCCCGCAGCCTTCTCTGTCATTGCCTGAAGCTCGCTGTGGGAGGGTTCCCCGTGAGGCTTGAAGGGCGATTCGACATTGTACTTATTTGAGTTTATTTTTTACTTGAGGGAAGCTAATCGCTGCCTAAGTATAATGACTAACCATGATGCACGCTATATGCTTTTCAGTCTGAGCCCGACTGAAATACGTGATAAACAAACATATGTAAGTATTTTCTTATTAGACAATATGATTGCGTGCCCTTTATTTGCCCGAGTGTTCTAATGAAGATCTTCTTTTCAACCATACAAACTCTGTTGATTTGATTATTTGAAATTGATTAATTTGATCGAGGAAACCAAGAGCTAACTTCTGGACTTGCTTTCTTAAATTGGAAAAGGAAACTAAGTATAAAGGTTCTTGATTCGAGGCTTGCCTTCTGATAAATCAGAATGGAGTCAGAAGGCGTGATTAAATGAAACGTTTAATCACGCTCGCATTTCTGAGTTTACCTACTAATGTGCGAAATTGAATTTGCATGTACCACTGAGCTTTTCGGTGACGGAAAACATTGTGAGGAAATCTGCACGAACTGCGAAGTAATTCAAGGATGTGTGTGAAGCCGTTAATCCTCACTGGACCCGCGTGGGGACTAAAGCCCAAACCCTCTCGTGGTAAAAGAAGGCCTGTGCCCAGCAATGGGACGTAAAATAGGATGTTGTGTTGGTGGTGGCATTCACAATGAGTTCGCTACTAAGTCTACATTTTCAGCGTGTCGAATCGGGGGCGTCCCGCACCGGGCGCGGGGAGGCAGGGGCCGGAAGCAATTAGCCAGTGCGCACGCGCGAGCTTCCTCCACCTAATTGCCGGATCGCTCGATGTATCCCCATTATAATCTGTTATGCCGACAATGCCGTCTTGGCCTGCCACTCAGTCCAGATCACTGACACCATGGGCATTTGGGCAATCATGCGGTAATGGACATTGTGGACAGAGTTAATTTAACTATCCAGTATCCATCCATAAATGCGAAAGCGATTCTGTCTGTCTGTCTATTACCTCTTCACGCTTCACCGGCTGTACTGATTGAGATGAAACTTGGCATGGAGATAGTTGGGGCCCCGGAAAGGACATAGGCTACTTTTTATCCCGGAAAAGCGCATAGTTCCCGCGGGAACGCGATAACCGAATTCCACGCGGGCGAAGTCACAGGCAGAAGCTAGTAAGACATAAATGCACGTGATTGCTTTGCTCAGAGGTCTTTGTAAAAGGGTCGTTCGTTACAATGCCTTCAAATACTGCATATTTAAAACATAGTTACTTAATTAAAACTTCGATCGACCTAGTTGGAACAGTTTCAGTTTTATAAGTAACAAAATCTTGCAACGAGCTTTAAAGAAACAAACTTCTACTTACCAGACATTAATAGATAAGGAAATTGTATGTATTTTTAAATTAATAGATAAGTACACTTATCTAATAAAATGGGTTAGGGTTAAAAAATATTGTACCGTCTTTAGAAAATTAAAAAAAAGTATTTTACGTCACCCATGGCCGTAAAGTGTGATTTTCTGCCCGTTACGCGGAGAGAAAATCTCACTTTCTGGCCAAGGCAAGACGTAAAACTTTTGACAAACCACGGGCGGTAATTCGTAAAGCCCCGGATCGCATATTTATGGCCCTCACCTTCGGTTCGGGTTACATTACAAACACCTGCGATCTGGGACATTAACGAATTCACTGCCCTAGGTCTGTAATGTACTATTGTGAGACGTACCGAGGCAATTCGGAGGAAACCAAGGAAAAAAAACACAGAATTTAAATTAAAAACAAGTATGAATAACCACCTGAATAAATGATTAAGTAGCTTTTAAAAACAGACATGAAATTGAAGCGCCTACAACACAACGACCAGCGAAACGCGCCACCCCAACTTTGCCGATGACATTCAAATAAAATGCGCGCAACCCGTCATTAGCAAAACTAATGATTCACTAAACACTCCCCAGTCCCAGGGCGAGTTTTGTACGACCGAAATCTATTTATTCATATCGTATTGCTAATTTGGGGATTAGCGGGCGCGTTCCGTCGGTGATTGAATTATCCATTCCTTGCGGTCCCTAGGGAGCTCGGTTACTCCGCGACGTTTGATCAAACGGCTACACGCGTATTTGAACAAACATTGGGCGTAATAAAGGAAAAAAAATCCTTAATATAAATTCCTTCCAAATAAATAGAAATTCCTTTAAGAATTCCTTAATATTCATAAGTATGAATATTAAGGAATTCTTGAGTATTTTGATCTACCTAAAGTACCTAATCTGAAAGAATTGACCAACAAAATCCGGTCTGGATTAAAAAGTATAAAGTAGTTATCCCAAAGGCAAGTTTTATGTTGCGATATCTTTATGGGAAAAACATTGAATAACGGTTGTTTATTTTTATTATAATAACAGACTTAAAAGAATAGAGGTAACTACCTTCTGCCCGCGACTTCGTCCGCGTGGAATTCGGAAATAGCGTTCCCGCGGGAACCATGCGTTTCTCCGGGATAAAATCTAGCCTATATATTGACCCATTCATTCAACCCTTCATTTTGATAGGCATTAACAAAAAATATATTTTTGGAAACGTTTAAAATGCCTCCAAACGGTATACCCAGTGTCACTCTCACGAATAAGACGAATCTAACGACACCTCGCAAGTTAAAATCCATCCTGCCATTTAGGCACAGCGTGCCAAAGAAATATACATACTTACATTCACTCGAAAAACATAACCCTCCTTCTGGCGCAGTCGGGTAAAAAGTCGATAGCAAAGTTTAGCTGTCAAATGGTACCGGCTGCAGCCTGAATACCTACCTACCTACATCACGCTGTTTTACGATGTTTAGAGCGCGGCGAGCTCGCTGAATACGCAATTAGGTATGTCGTATTCGCCGAATTCTGGTGGTAAACAGTTTATCTAGATCTAGTATATTATAAGAAAGGAGTGGTTATTTTTTCTTTCTTTCTGTCTGTATACCTATGCCCGTTTGTTAGAGTTAATCTCCGGAATTACCAACTGAACCGAATTGAAAGCATTGTCAAAGGTAGATATAACGTCATTCGGACTCTATGTTTGATTAAAATGGAATATCGGAAAGAGACGTTATAGTAATTTTTATATCTCACACGAAGGCGCAGGCCACAACTTATTACAATACGCGGCTACCCGAATAGGTTGGTGAGTATCTACAATTTTAATATTAAAGAGATAAGTTACTTATTAGATATTCAATGGGGGCTATCGCGTGTGAATTTGCCACTAGAGGCGCTAGTGTCGCGTGAGGTCCAATAACATTCACTTTTCACTGGTTTTGGCGGGTTTCGTGATACAAATTATTAATTTCTTTAATTTACCTGTTGAAAAGTAATCTCTTTCGTGAAATTATCGCAAATATGGATTATTTGGCGATGAATGTGAACGCTTTGAAACAAAAATATAAATTCCGAACAAAACGGAACTGCACAACAATGCAACATATCTACTCGATATGATGATAGTTATTTATAATTAATAAACTTAATGAGATTCAAGATTTAAAACTTAGTTTCGGCACCGATCTTAATAGAGTCGCCTTTGACAGCTATACCTCTGGACCTTAGTCAACAGTGGCGCCAACTGGTGAGCAAAGAAACGATAGTCCCCATTAAAAACATTCAGAAAACAAGTGTAAAAAATCTGCGTGCTCTTAAGCCGTGGTGGCCTAGTGGTTCGACCTACCGCTCTCATGCAGAGGGTCGGGGGTTCGATTCCGGCTCCCACCTCTAAGTTTATGTGCGAAATTAAATTTGAATTTACTACTGAGCTTTTCGGTGAAGGAAAACATGCATCGTGAGGAAACCTGCACGCATCTGCGAACTAATTCAAAGATGTGTGTGAAGTCCCTAATCCGCACTGGGCCTGCGTGGGGACTATATAGCCCAAAACACTCTCGTGATGAGGAGACCTGTGCCCAGCAGTGTATTAGTAGTAGTAGTGTAATACTTATTAGGTTATTGAGTATGTAAATCGATTAATAAGTACATTATCGACTATTACATGGTATACAGTTATTACACTACAACAGACGTAGATCTATCTATAGGTCATATCCTAAGTATTCTTCTTCTTCTCTTTAAATAATAGCTTCTGTCTATGTGCAAGACAATTTCGCCAATGTCAAGTACCTAATAGCCAGTAGGTACCTAATGTACAAGTACCTAATTAACAGGCCGAGCAGTGTACGGTAATAATGATAAATGTACGGTATAAAAGATAAATCAAGTAAAAATGGGGAAGCTCAACAAACGTCAACCATCTTGGACGACGGCCAACCAACCTATCCTAAGTATTGTTTTGTGTCTACCAACTCGACGATACAGTAGGTACCAACATTCATATCCATCTCACTTAGCCATCGTTGGATTCCTCGTAAGACCACTAAAAGGAACTTCGGAAACTCGACAATCTAATAGCTCCTAATCACAGGCCAAATTAAAAAGCCATCGCTTTTCAAGCCCGCAATTATGAAGTGGCGAATGGAAGCTGACTGCAAAAGTTGATTGAGCGTGGTCCGTCACGCGTAAATCGCCGAGGCGTCATTTGTAAGCGTTTAGTCGTTAATTACTGCGACAATGGATCAGTGGGCTGAGCAGTCGAGGAGCCACTCAATTACGTGCCATTCACTTCACGTGCTGTTTGCGCTGCCGCCGAGGGCCCTCATTGGCGAGCGAGGGGGGCGCCCTCCGAGTTTTTGCGATCTATAGGCATGCTTTGCCAATGTAGCTACTTTGGCGCGCAAAAAGGTGTCACGCGTAGACAGTGAAGACCGAACCGCGGTTAAGCTGAAATGTCGGCGCGTCTATTGACTAATGAGCAGTTTTCAAAAAGATAAGAGTAAATTATAGATATATAATTTGCGAATTTAATCTACATTTTATACTTTGAATAAGCTTCGGTAATGACAGATTCGGAAACTTATTCTCAACTCATAAATACATATTTAAATAAATATTTACTGTACTGTCCGCATACCTAAGTCAAAAGAACTTTTATCTTATTCATATAAAAAATCAACATCTAACATACAAAGTTAGGCAGGAATAAATCCTTTTATTTCAATTTACAAAACGACCAGAGCTTAATACGCGTGAAGCTATCGAACCAAATACTCAACGATGTTGACTTAACTTCACTAAAGACCCCATTATAATCAGACATGCATGAGCCCGGGCTTCCGAATAGCCCGTCCCCCGGCGCACGCATTAATGTTATTATTTGGCAACATTTACTAAATAATTTTCTCGTTAAACGGCCTTCCATTCCCCCTCTAACTACCGTATTGTGTGCGATTTGCCTCCTCCGGGACTAACGACGGGATTCAACCAATACGAATCCGCCATTAATTACTCTGCGTCTTTTGTGGCGATATTTGTAGCAACATGCTCTTTTGTGCACGATACAAAGTTAATAACTCCACCGGAGGGCTCGAAACTAACGCGAACTCTTACAACGCCGGTTTGATGAGTATTCTTACTAACTACTCAGTTAATAACGGCTTATGGATTAATAAAAACGTATAGTAACCGAAACTTTAATCGAAATATCTAAAAATAATAGGATTACAAATAATATTCTTTTCTAAAAGTTAATACTCGTTAAAGACACTTTGACTGCGGAGAGTGACCTGTTCAGTTTCGTCCCAGTAGGCCTTGGGGAGACACCATTTCATCCCGCTGCGGGTGTTCCACCAGAGTCTGAAGTTGTTCTTAGCTGGCGCGTGTTTAGCCCTCTGGTCGTTGAGGGCGGCGCAGAGCTTGCACCATGGGTTGCCCCCGCGGCCCCACTGCTCTATGGCATACATGTTGGTCCATCGGAAATAGTTCTCGAACGCGGAAGGGTTTCTAGTGGCTTCGTAAATCAATGACGCCAATATGTACGGGTGGGTTTCACGGGCGTTGATATAAGATCCTGGCGGTAGGAACCTGAGAAAGAAGAGTTGTGTGTTAAACATGCTTTACTTAATCATAGTTCATTATTTCAGCCGATAAACGTCCACTGCTGGACAAAGGCGTCCCCCAAGGCGCGCCACTCAGACCCGTCTAGTGCCACTCGCATCCACCGCGTTCCCGCGACCTTTACAAGGTCGTCACTCCATCTTATTGGAGGCCTACCGACAGGTCGTCTACCGGTTCGCTGACGCCACTCCAGAACTTCCTGGCCCCATCGGCCATCAGTCCTGCGAGCAATCATAGTTAGTGTAGTCAAATTTCGTATAATGTAATGCTACCTGCTGTAGTTAGCGCCACCGTAGACAACAGGAACGGCGTAATTCCTGTACCCATGCATCACTTTCTCCGTTACGTAGTCATCAGCGAAGGAGTTCTCGAATGCCATATAGAACCTGTAATTCTTTTCTAACATCTCATCGCAGCTGGCATGAGTACACTTTACATTGGAACATCTCCCGTACACATCGATTTTCAGAGAATAGTGGGAGAGATGTTGCTGCAAGCGGGTTAAATAGTCATCTCTGAAGCTATGGGTGTCGCAGTGGCTCACGAGCCACGCGGCAGCTTTCCTTTTCTTCCGCAAAATGGATTTTATATCAGGTCTCAGTGGATTTGGGTTTTCTCTCCACGACACGTCGGTGCTCGGCGCTACGAAGCCGCCCGAGGCGTTCCGCACGACGAAAAAGGGCCGCAATACGTCGGAATCTAAACGATATGTGAACGTCCAGTTGAAGAAGTTGTCGTTATACAACTCGCACGCTGGCTCCGAGACCGAAGACTCGATTGTGGTGAACACGAATATTTGCGACGGACTCCGTTCCTTCGGCCTTTCTTTTGAATTTAAAATCCACCCACCAAAGACGATAGCATCAAATTTCGAAGAATCCAAGAACAAATTCTTGTCTTCGGTGAAATGGCAATTACTGACTGGACATTTTAATGAGGATTTCTCGCTGTTATCACCTTCAAACAAGCTGCGGTGCCATGCGAGGACATATTTTGTTTTTGTTGATTTTTGCTTGTAAAGTAATCGGGCGAGTTTTGCGGAAAATATGATGCTGCTTAGGCTATCTACGAAGTCTAGGAGGTGCTCTAGCATCCATACGTGGAGGACGACACAGAGCGAAATTGAGAAAAGCATATAAGACATATTTCTTGTTGAGCATTGCGGCAAGCAGAATAACTGGGAAACCATGTCGGTACAACATTGAAGTGGGAAATGGATTTTACTTTTCGTATCAAAAACAGCACAAATATAGACTCTTCAGCCCGTCTCACTAAAGTGACACTATGACGTTATCTTGTTTTTCAGCATCACGTCATAAAAAAGAAATTTGTTTCGAGAACGCAACCTCATGAATAAACCAAGTAAGCAATGAACCTTCTTTTTGTCGAACTTCAAATTAAATTGATTGTAGGTATTTTGTAGGTACTCCTTGCCATCTCCGGAATTTAGTATTATTTTACACAAATCTTCACTTTGTAAATTTGTTACAGCCGAAGTGTTTACTTATTTTATCATTCATTAGACCTATACCTACTTGTAGGTAGACCTATCTATGTAAAACTATTTCGATACTGACTAGCACAGCCGAAACTACAGGTTGTAGAAAGCTGAAATTTTCCAATTATGTTCCTTTGGGTAAGTAAGTAAGTAGGTGAGAACTAAAGAGAGGAGAGGATCTCCTGAAATTCCTACGGGAACGGGAAAAATGGGATCTGTGATCTACACGGGCTTTACCCCGGGACACGGCTAGTTTAAAATAAACTATGAAATAATACTGTACCGCACGAACCGGATGTTCGACTTCAACTTTACTATAAGTCTAAAATTCGAACCTTGCGTGGGAGTCTTCGCTGGCCATTCAATAACTCATTGTACTTAGGTGGCAATCATCCCTCAGACGTACAGACAAATTAAGCCCTCGACAAAACCTTAACTCCCACTAATCCCAGATTAAGATCGCTACTGGACCAGAACACGATAAACACTTCACGCACAAATAAACCTTTCATGAACAGTTACAAGTCTCGCAAAAAATGCCGGACTTGGCGCCTTTGTGTGGAATACAGTTATTGTTGGCAAAACATCGTCGACGTGTAAAGTACCTAAGCAAAAACACTCACAATAGTAGTTATAATTGAATTATGGAAGGCGTTGGATGACCGTTCTGGGAACTGTCCGATGAGAGCAGCTGACGAAGTGTCAATTTTTCTTACATAATCAAACGGACATGAAAGATGAAACTTTAAACAGATGGACGGCTCACTTCTGTAACTTGGAAATGACTCAAGATTTTCCTACTTTTCGTCATAATTAACGAAACCCAGTATTAATATACTGGGTGAATCAATAACGTGTGTGTATTTGAAAAAAGAATAATAGTAGGTACGTGACCAACTGACAATAAATTATTTCTATTTCTATTCTAACTGGTTTGACCCGTAGACAACCCGTTCCCGTTGGAAAATAGTACCTATCCTATGTTATTCCCAGAGTCTCAAACTATATTAGTACCAAATTTAATTCAAATCGGTCCAGTCCTAACGACGCGAGGGAAGGACAAAAAACAAACATACAAACACACTTTCACATTTCTAATATTAGCATGGATTTTTTAGCTTTAAATAATCTCGACTACGATCCCTGTTTAATTACATTCCATCAAAATTACTCCCTAGGGAAGTAATTACGCATGTCAGCAGGTAAAAGGAATCACAGCTGTAAAAACTAACCGCGAGCTCGATTGGCAACAATGCCCGGTAAATACATTACAGCCGGCGAAATATTTGCCAAATAAAATAAAACTGCTGCCGACTCGCCGCCCGATTAAATTGAAATGGAACGAACTGTCGAACGATATTACTGAAAATAGTAAGTATATTGGTAAAAGTCAGTTGCAATCACAATGGACCTTAATAGTAGAAATAACAACTTAATAAAATTTTAAAGAGGTACGTAGGTATTTTTCTCAGACTAAGGTCACGAGTAACACATATCTAATACATAAGTAGTAACTATAAACTCAACAGTAATGAAAAGTTTTCATCGCTGATGAGTGTAGTATCGGTTTCTTATACGAGAATTCTTATTATTAGCCAACTAGCTTTTTGCCCGCGACTTCCTATTTTTCCCGTTTTTGCACTCCGGAACGAACCTACATGCCAAATTTCAGCACTCTACGACCAGTAGTTTCGCCTGTGCGTGTCAGTAGTCAGTCAGTCAGCAACGGAGGAGTTTTATATATATTGATAGATGACGATGATATGAAGATGTGTATTTATGTCAACGATAGATCACTACGATGTAGATAATTGTGAGTATGAGTAAGTAACCACTCAACCACGTCCGAGGTTTTATGCAGTCAATCCGCGTCGGAAATCCGGCACATTCATAGTTTTTTTTACACTAAACCGCATGTTCCCAAGGGTTTAATCCATAAGCTGTTAAAATATTTATGAACTATTTACGTATTGACAAAACAAAATGGACCACAATGGTATTGTTCGTCGGCAATTGTGATCACTCTATTGACCACTCGAGAGCTTCCTATATATTGGGGCGCTGCATTGTCGTTGGCGACCCTTGAAACGGGTATTTGTTTTAAATTATCATCTTTTGGTTTCTTTTTCTGTATAATTACTATACTTAATTACAGTGATTACGTCGATTTAGATATGAAATTACATTTAATTTTCATCACACTTGCTCGAAAATGGTGTCATTACAGGCAGGCAAAGCGGTCTCTAAGGCCCATATTAAGACCACGGGGGTTCGAGATTTCTTATGAGCCCACGGGCCGTAATGTATCTGTTTTCAATTGTTTTTTTTCGAAATGATACAAATTAAAAAGTAAAACTACTGTTAGTGGCCAGTACGAATTGAATATTTAAATATCAACAAAAAAGATTTGTTCGCGTTGCCGATCAACCTCCAGGCACAAGTTCAAAGGTAGTCCTAGTGAATATTTCCTTTTATTTTCCTAAGTGTGATGAAAAACATTGTGTGTATCACGGGCGGTAACATTGTGTGTATCTGCGAATTGCAGTTTGAGCCCTTTTAAAGCCCTCACAACCTTCGGTTTCGGGCTTATAAATCTTCTCGACTACAATTTCTCGTTTACCGCCCTTAATACACAATGTACTATTAAGTAGGTATACTTTAAGAATAGTAGATTCATCCTTTCAATGTCAATACGTTCAAATAAGTGCTCTGAAACTGGAGAATATCGTTCGCATATTATAACTTAGTAAGTAGTATATATTTACAAGGAAAAGAAGTTCTCCATCTGAAGCATCTGAGATCTAGGTACATTTTAATTTTATTCAAGTTAAATTAATTGAACAGTTTAGACTTGAACGTATAGGAAAGTAGGTACCTACTATCAGACAACGGCGCTGGTATCTAATTTTCTGACATGGTTGCTTGGCAGCGATGAACGATGCTGACACGCCTCTTTGGATGACAACCAATGGACACTGTCGTTAAGTTACTAAGTAAGACAACCGACCATTTTTTAAAGCTTTCACCAGTGCGCCAACTTTAAAAACATCTGATGAAATGGGCGCTTGGTTGCTACCGTGGCCTTCGCAATCTCCGGATCATTCGACCTAAGTTCTTGCTTGATTTATTTATGTATGTTAAACAAGCTGTTGTTAATAAACTCTATAAAGTTTCGATAAATAAACAATCGATCGACTATTAATCGGAAAAGAGTCCTCGAAGACAAATGTCGCGACCAATCGGCACGTTGTCAAGTGTAAGTACTCCAAATCGCCACAAGAAGCGGAAGCACATGCAGTCTGCTAATCCACTTAGCCGTAATCCGCTATTGTGGCGATGCGCCCGGGCATACTTAATTCAATCACAACTGTTGGCCGATTACTTTTGTGTGCGTTCCGCTTTAATAATTCGATTTGATGCGCGACAGATTTGTGTCGCTTTGTGTTTCATTAAGCACATGGGTGGGAAAGTGCTATTGAAAGACGCGTGAAAATTTTCATCCTATATTTACATAAGTATTATACTAGTAGAGATAGGTAAACCAATTTCTTAAACTAAAACATGATCCATTTAAAATATGACAAATTATTGTTAAACGTTTAACATAAACTGTCAATCAACATTCAAAATGAACAATGAAGTCAAAACAAGAAAGTAGCAACTTGAGCACAAACTTTAAATGCTAAATGCGAGACGCAAAAAACCATATCGTCCCTTGTATCGGAGCTTACTAATATCAGCAATCTAACTGCAGATAACGCAACGGCGAAGAACTCATTGTGTTTACACAAACGTAGGTAATCTGAGGTTACTTATTCAAAACATCAACTCAGTGGGAAAGGGGACCCGCATTGTTGTAAGACTTGTAAGTCAGAAAAAAATCCCTAATAATATTATTGGTCTCTGATTTCTCTTGAGTGTTAATCGTGGCTATATAAAAGTGTCACAGGGTCTGAATGGAGGTGCCAATTTGTATAGAGTTACCTACTTGAACGGGACGATTGAGGTGTGGAGTTACACAATGCTTACGCAAAAAAATCTACCCGAGGTGTCCTAATAAAATCGCTTTTCATTTGTTGCGTCGTTGATATGCCTTCTGATCTATTCAATTGGATTTACGAAGACATAGATAAGTGGGCATATGCTTTTTGATGGGTCCACTTTAGGCTATTATCTATCTACTCACTTTTTGCGCTAATCGCATCGAAATACTCAAAATTGTGTCTTCAATAAATATTATCTTTGGCGGGAGGTAATCTACCTATTATTTCCATCAATAAATAGAATTTGTCATATTTATTTTTGTTATTTCCCTTACTAATAAAAATAACATTCAATGGTACAAAATGCACTGCAATACCGGATGCACTTACATCTAGATTTTAAGCTCTATTCGTTTTAATATTTTGCTTGCAGGGTCCATGTTAGTATTTAAGAAATGTTGTAACATCTCGTAAAAACCATGGTTTGGCAATAAATGATATGAGTATGAATGTAAGTAATGCCCCACTTTTCTGACGAAAATCCATTTCAAGAATCACGAGCGGACCAGCCAACCCGCCTGTTCAGTTCCATCTTCGCAGATCGTCGCTAGGTGTGTGTAGGCGTATGTATGACACAGACGGGTCGCCGCCCCCCCAATAATTAGCCCCCCCAGACTTCCCCTTGCTCGGAAAACACAGAGCAACCAACTAACAACAAGCTTTATACTCTACCTAGGTATAGCTAGCTACCCAAGCAAGTAGGGATATTCGAAGCTGGGTTTTCGCTGAATATTTAGGAGTAAGGTTTTTCTCGCTGCATGTTCAAACCGCTGATCAAAACATACTTTGGATTTTAAGATAAGATCGGAAGCGTGAGAACGAGAAAAGATAAATATCAAACAATTGATCTGATAGATAGACGCTTCCGGCACATTTGTTCACTTACACTTAAAGCGTAGGCAGGAACCTATAATCCAAGTTCCAATGCAAAAGTAACTTTGTTTGTCGGTATGCCAGTTCCCTCTTCATGCATAAACTGCTAGACCTATTCAGATGAAATTTGGAACTTGCGGAGATAGTTCGAGTCGCACGGGCTTATCTACAAACGCTACTTTTTATCCCGGTAAAACGCATAGGTAGTTCCCGCGAGAACTTTATAACCGAATCTGCAGTCGAAGTCGCTGGCAGAAGCTAGTAAGATTGAACAACCCTTATAAAGCTGATATATAATACATACCTACCTCATTCTAACTTTGTTGAAGTGCGAGGAAAGTACCTACACTAAGTAACACTAAACTGAAATGGCGAAGACTGAAACTACCTCTTATTCCGAGAACAACCACTGCTACAAGATTAAACGAAATGAAAGCTGTATAAAAGAGGCCCCAACTTTGATTAAACAGCATAAAACGAGTGCAATCCGAAATTATGTCG
This sequence comes from Aethes cnicana, assembly GCA_963971205.1. NCBI lineage: Eukaryota > Metazoa > Arthropoda > Insecta > Lepidoptera > Tortricidae > Aethes > Aethes cnicana. The sequence continues at coordinate 8,817,280 of OZ020286.1, forward strand.
TCTCCCGTACAAATCGTCTGAGGCATCCGCGGGGACGCCGGATTATCTTCAAATAAGCGTATTACTCCGGTCCGTGCTTTGTGATCCAAATAACTACGGCTTCACCCTACTGCCACATGCTACAAAACCCCCGCCCAGACTACACACTATCTGTAAGTTTTCTAGTGATTTTTATAAAGACGTGAGCACTCTGTGGTCGCGGGGAAAAGATGCTGTAGGTTCGCCAAATATCGTAATACAAACTCCTTGTAGGGATACCCTTCGAGAAGTCTGTAGTAATCGTACGGGTTTATTTGTGGGTTCGAGGAGTAGGTATGGCTTTCGATAGATACGTTTAAATATTGATTTTGAGCGACTTCTAGAAGAAATTGATATCTCAACTGAAAACCATTTATTTTGCCACAAACATTTACGAAAGTTCAGTCGTACCAGGATTTTATTGTAGAGTAGGTACTATGTATTAAAGATATATTTAAATATCATTAAAAACAACATTTTAAAATGAACAACATAACATGAAAGCTCTCCGCTATCATTTCTTCTCGTGTGGCAATAATAGTTATTTGTGCAACGAGAGAGCAAAATTGTTTTTTTGATTCGAGTCCTAGTTTGAGTCCTGAGCTAGCGACAGATTCTATAATTGAATCACGAGCATTTAGCGAGTGATTCTTATTTAAAATCTTGAGCTTAGCGAAGGACTCAAAGGCACGATATGTAAAAATAGCTCTCGAATAGCACATAAGTACAATTTTTCACCTCAGTAGCGAGAACACATAAAAGGCACTTGCCAAGAATACTTCCAACGCGAAAAATATGAAAATAACATAATCATAACAAATAGTGGATTTTATACCTTTCATAATAGGCAACTCTCCAAAAGGACCGCTACCTACAATATTATACTTACCATAAACTAGCAGAGTAAACGGCAGAAATCTTCGTGGATCGATATGAGGGAGTTGTTTCTGGCAGACATAAACAAATTCGGCGTTCGGCTGAAAGTCAGCCGGCGGGGGGCGATTTGCATGAAATTATCACCCGCCGCTTCACGCGACCGCTTACACCCGGCGGCACAGAGTAAAAATGCAATACTTACCATAGACTATATTTACAAAATCTATAAATGTTACTTGTGACAGTGAAACATCTGAATGTACTCAAACAAGCCGTTGAACGTAGGTTTCTTACACTGAAAAAATGCCATTTACACACCAGATAAAAATACCTAATTAACGTTTCATCGTGATACGAATAAAAGGTAATGACAGCTTACTGAATGATATGATAGTTTACTGAAAACTTTACGGGTGAGTTGTATCGGAACAACTCGTAAACGTTACTTAATTTCGCCGATCTGTCATTTGATTCTTTAGCTGTCTCACATGACGGAAGAAACATGGCGGTTACTCCACCGACAAGAGCTCGCTCGCAGCGTGCGACGTAGCCAAATAGGTAATTACTGACAGACATTAGCGAAGTGAGCTGTTGCGTATTTATTTGCATTGCATTAAGTACATCTGGAGCGAGTAGTGTCTTCCGAGGCTTCTTTTCTTCACTATGAAGATAGATAAAGAGAGTTACAAGCCTTTTACGCCACTGACACAATTTTTGTCACTTCTAAGCCGTTCATAGCATAATTAATGCATAATTACATCTGGAGCGAGTAGTGTCATTCTAGAGGCTTCTTTTTGTATTTATCTCTCATTATGAGGTTAGATAAAGAGAGATACAAGCCTTTTACGCCCTCACCCCGCGCACCTGATACAAATTTTGGTCTCAGTGGTATGTAGTTCCACTTAGGGTCGGTTGATTCAAACCGTCTGTTAAAGTTAACGTTAACGTTAAATATTTTACTATAGGACAAAATGACGTTTCTGTATGGAATGACAGCTCGGCGGCCATATTTAACGACCAGGAGTCCGTCAACTGTGCTTGAATCAACCGACCCTTAGGGTGAGTCAGAATAGTTGACGGACTCCTGGTCGTTAAATATGGCCGCCGAGCTGTCATTCCATACATAAACGTCATTTTATCCCATACTAAAATATTTAACGTTAACTTTAACGGAGACGGTTTGAATCAACCCACCCTTATTAGTTACGACTTTTTTATTTTTAATGTCGTTTCGCCGTCGTTCACGTCTCGTAGAGTCGCAAATGTCCTTTAATACCTCCTTTGTGAGGCCTAAATATTTTGCACAGTTTCTTAAACAAACTCCGTTGCCTCTAATTCAATATTCCGTCGGTGCCCGTTCGATTCCCGGCCGAAGTTATACCAACGCTCTAAGTTTAGAGTAAATTGATATTGACTGGTAAATCTGACGGAATATTAGTATGGTTGTTAGAGATTCTAGACTTATACGCTTTATCTATCTACATACTATATTTCAACTACCTACAATATGTCAATTACATTGTACCTACGTTATGTGACCTACATATTCTACGATCTCCTATATTAATGTAATGAATAAATATATTTATTCAGTGAAAAAAAATAATAATAATGAAAATCGACCACTATTACTTATCCACAGAATGCATGCATGTAATGAATTGATAAAATGTGAAGATTTCACTGAATGGATATTCATAAGTAGGTCACTTGCCACGAAAAACGATTTATAACTAAATGGATTTTGTTAGTTGATATATGTAACATATAAGTAGATCATATTACTTTTTTCTTAGCCTTTAAAGGCTGGCACAACTCAAAATCATGATAAAAGAATTAAAAACATTTATCAGTGATACAGAATGGATGCTTAAGTATATGTAGGTAGTGCAGCATTACGCTGCAAAGTTTTTCTTTTTGCTGAATTAACCTCTTTCCTTCTGCCCCGCGTATGTGAACTTTTTTTGGCCTGGTCGGTGGCGTTTTACGTATGTTTGGTTCGAATTTGCAAATTTTCAAATAATAGAATTCCTTCTGAGGGCTCGCGTCAATGGTATGCAGATGGGCAGATATTACTGAGATTTCGTCAAGTTATATACGCCTGTGCCCAATTTACTCATTTGTGTGAAGATTTCTGTGTACAAAGGGAATTAGATGCAAAGGGCACGAGCATATTATATTTAACTGAACAGCATGCCAACAGTGCGGCACATGTTTTAGGCTGATTGGCCATATTTGCGGCCACATTTTTGTGATTGGGTAAGTTGCGCAGCTTTCTATTCCTTCCGTAAAACAATTATGTTGTCCGCTGGATTTTTTCGTGGTGCTTATTCACGTATTCTTTACAGCAGCGCAGTTTTGCCGTCGCTTAGTTTGCGATTTTGTACCGGCCACGTTATTGTGTAACCAATACCACCGATTTTAATTTGAACCGGCCACATTCGTGTGGGTAAGTGTTTCTACCTTTTTTTTGGGTCATTTCGTTGCGCGAGGTCCCTCCGACCTTTACGCGTCTTCTTTAGAGTTTTTGGTATAGCCTAGTTTCTATTTCAGCTCCACCCCTACCCCAGAGACCGACCTGATTCCGTAACCGGCGCGAGGGGGCGTCACCCGTCGGAAACTACGAGACGTTTACCATTACATCTAGCGGCTACTAGGTTTTTCCGGACCCGATTGTTAACTCCTTCCGTCGGCGGGTAAACGGATGAGGACGGTACCGTGCTGTAAAGTAGTTCTGTAGTGTTTAGTCCGGGGCCTTGAACTGATCATTATTAGAACTAATTTCTTTATTTTCCAGCATAGTTACCAGACCTGTTCCGTTATTTATTTTTTAAATTGTTATGTTATTTCCCTCCAAATTCTAAAAAGCTAATTCGTACGGCTGATACCGGTTATTCGGTCTTTTGGTTTCCTATTTCGAATATCTCTTCCCTTTAGACCGCCAACGCTTAAATTCTGATGTAGTTACCCTTTTTTTCCTGTAAAACTTTTACGGTTGCGAGTCCTTTTCTTTTAATCCGCTTAATTAACGCTAATCTCGTCGTTCCCCGGTTTTGTTCTCGTAAATACTACCTGTGTTAATTTTTACATAAACAAATTATGTCATTCCGATTTTCTTTTTAAAAATATATGTGTTAAACCTATAAAACGTGTCGACAAGTTATTTACCTATCTAAATTCCTACGTTAAGCCGGCGTTGGTACGACCGGTAAGTGTGTGTCTTTTCATAACACTACAGTAGGTATAGACTAGGAGTGATACCTACTACTAAAATAATTTAGGAAAACAGGCAAGTAATTAAAGTGGAGCTGCGACTTTGGTCTTAAGGTGAACCCGGCGAAGACTCAGTTCATCATTATAGGAAGCTCTAAGCTTCTTTCGAAAGTTGATTTCGCCAATGTTCCTTGTGTGTTTTTGACGGTGTCCGGTTGCCTTTCTCTTCTCATGTCAAAAATTTAGGTATTATTATGGATAGTTCTTTATCGTGGGCTCCTCAGGTCGCTGAGGTCAGCAGGAAGATGTTTGCAGCTGTCGGTTCCGTGAGGCGGCTTCGCAACTTTCTTCCTCTTCCTACTAGGATTGCGCTTACTCAGACGTTGCTTTTTCCCATTTCGGACTACGCTGACGTCTGCTACTTAGACCTTACCGAAGAGCATTTGGACAAGCATTTGGCAAGCGCATGCAAAATTTGTGTATTAGGTTTATTTTTGACCTCCGGAAATATGACCATGTCTCCAGCTTTCGCGCTAAACTTAAATGGCTCCCTATCCGTGTTCGATGCAACTCTCACATCCTTCACCTCCTTTATAATATTTTGTTTCACCCGGCAACCCCTCCGTACCTCAAGGAGCGCTTTAGTTACCACTCTTCTCTGAGGTGCTCCCAAAATTGTCTCTTTGCTGTTCCTTCTTCTTCTTCTATTTTTTTTCTGACTCTTTTACTATTCAAGCTGTACGGCTCTGGAATTCTCTTCCCGTGGACCTTAGGCGTGCCCAATCTCTCGCTGTCTTTAAAAACAAGCTTAAGGAACATTTCTTATCACTTGTCTTTTGATCTTTTTCCTCTTCTTCATCTGGGTTTCGGCTGTCATTAGTTTATTTTAGACTGTACGTAGTTTATTTATGTTTATTTATTATATTAGTGTTATGACTATATATTTATTGTTATGTAGGTTTATATTTATGATTTCTGGTATATGTATGTATTTATAACATATGACATATGGTCATTACGAGCACCGCCTACCGACTTATCTCTTTTACTTGATATCTACTACCCAAAGGTTGTCTGGGAGAGATCGCTCAATTAGCGATAAGACCGCCTGCTGTATACCTAACAACATGTTTTCCAGATCTTTTTGTTCTGTCCTTTTTTTTCTCTATTGTGTGGTGTTCAATAATTAGTATTTATATTGTATTGTATTGTAATTACACATATAGTATGCATTACACGCCTATAGGACTGAAAAATAGCTATGAACATTACTAAACCCAATATCTAGGTACTTAGTGCCTTTTTAGGGTTCCGAAGTGCACAAGGAACCCTTATAGTTTCGCCATGTCCGTCCGTCCGTCCGTCTGTCTGCACTATTTCTCGAAGATGCTTAGTTCTAGAAAGCTGTAATTTGGCATGAATATACATATTAGTTATGCTGACAAAGTGGTAGGTACAATAAAATTTTGAAATATATTTTTTGATAGGGTACCTCCCCCACTTTACGAAGTGGGGATTTTTTTTTTCTTTCGTACCCCATGGTGTGGCATATCGTTGAATAGGTCTTACTACTAGGTAATACGCGCTTTATCACGTTAGGTTACAAATTCGTCAGGTCACTGCACAATTTTATCAAAAAGATCTAGGATGTGAGGGTGAGTAAAACAACACTAAAAAGTTTTTTTTAATACAGATGCTCAAAAAGTAAACATTTCTATGTCTGTTTAACGTGCCGCCAAGCTAAAGTTGTTTTTTACGAACTAGTGCGTATAGTTTTTTAAGCTTCATTGTGTTCGTTTATTTCTTTATTCTTTTTTTGCAAATGTATTAAAAAATGTCATTTGATACACGTGCGAAATTGTCATTTTCACTCGTCCCTAGTGTTAACGCTCGCTTTCGCTTGCGCCAACATAACTAGGGACTCGTGCTAAAATTACAAACTTTTCGTACTTGCATCAAAATATACTATTTTTCTTCTTTAAGTCACTTTTTTCCTCATGGGTTTATGGTCTTCGAAACTTTTGTGCCAGGCCAGTGTTCGGTTACAAATGACATTAAACTTTCAGTAAAGAGGTTGAATACTTTTTAACCCAGCATTTATAGTAAATAATTTAAATAATGAATCATGAACACAATAGGAACCCCAAAACAGCTTAGCCACCTATAAAATTACCAACTTATAATTCAATAAAAAAAGCAACGCCCATCCATACACATAAAAAACATTTTTTCAACGTTCAACACTTGAAAATGTAAGGCTACATAAACAATACAAACATAGAATAAACCGTGGGGTACATTGAGGGAGACAAATGATTTTATTTTAGCTGTACAGTCGAGTACAAAGGGCCCGGAGCGGTGGGCGGGGCGGCCCGCCTCCTTCTTAGCAGCAATTAAAAGTTGCCAGGTAGAAATCAATCAATCTGCATTTTTAAAAGAAATCAGAATTTGTTGTCCTGTCATTGCTTGTTTTAGACGAAGGGTTGAGAACACTTGTCAAGAAATTAGGTACATACAACAGTGACAATAGGAAAGTTTGAAAAAATCGACTGTGACAGACGGACGGACAGACACACGAGTGTTCCTATAAGGCTTCCGTTTTTACCTCTTGAGGTTCGAAACCCTAAAAATCGGCCAGGCGCGAGTCGCACCAAAGCCTTTTCACATGCGCATATTTAGGTACTCACTGTCATATTATCAATTTATCATGATATTTTTCTAGCTGTTTTTTTTCATTGCATGATATACATATATGGAGTGTGGAATGTGTCTTGGTAAGGAGAGCAATCTTATATGGCGAAACCGTTGAAAACGTGTCTAGCGAATTTGCTAAGCAACAATCACACTCAAACAAAACACACTCAAAATAGAGTAGGTAAGACAGCTAGAAAAAAAAAGCGCGGTAGTTTTTTAAATTTCTTTTTATAATCTACTATCAGTCGGCTAGATTATGATCAGAGTAATATAATATTGATAGTATAGATAAGTAACCCTACCTACCTACAACTAACATAGGTACCTATTTAAGACATAAGTTAGTTTTTAAAACTTAGGTACAGGTTTACACAACGAAGGCGCGTGGATTAAGCAAAAATAGACTCTGCGTCAACGGCTTGAGTGCTTCGCCGCGCGCCTCCTAAGTTTGTGTCGAGCTGTTGCTGACGACGATACATTAATCTACAATATTGTATTTATATAGATACTTACCGATTCATGTCTGTATGTCTGACACAATAGTAACAGTAATAATATATCGAAATTGAATCGCTTCGTGACAGGCATCGCCTTGTGAAGGACCAAGTGTAATTTTTTTTGTATTCCAATGTTTTTGGAAAAATAAATCAGTTTAAATTTTTTATATCAATATTAGACCGGGGACGCAGTTTAGGAAAACCACGACATCAAATTTTGAATAAATAATCTTATTTATGGCGAAATGTTCTTAAGAATGTTTGATAGGATTGGATACTCTCCCTAAAGTGCCTAATATTACACCTTCCTAAATTCAGACGTCTGAATTCAGTCAAGCGTAGGTAATCGCCTTTAGTGTTCTAAATTCAGATTTCAGACTGACTAACTTCTGAATTCAGATGACTAAATTTAAGGTGTAATAAGCTTTATTCACGTCAGTTTACAAAATCGATTTATAGACATTTAAAACACGATGACACATCGAGCACCTAAAATAAACAATGTTCATTAAAATAACTGTCTCTAACGACGAAAATAAATCGTAAAATACTTCTAGTTAGAAATGAAGTACCTATAAACGCTACGCCGTAGCTCATTTTTCGCTACGAATGGCAACCACTGAAATATTTCCTTGCAATTTCTTTTGAAACAAAACTCTAGGGGTTAGCTTCTGTCACTTTCTATCCAATTAGCGTGCGAAAGGGACAAACGCTTTGTCGACGACGTAAACATCAGCGCTACCAATATACAGTTGACACAGGGCCAGAGACAAACAAAATGGCGTTTAAATGGGCGGCAACTGCATTGTTGTGCGTTTCATCGATCATCGACGTCGCTATCGTGTACTCTTTCGCACTTGCCACTACCCCATAGCGGCATCTCTTTTTATTTTCATTTGCGGGTTTCGTGGTAACAATGCTGTAAGAATGAAAGTTTACAAACGAAATCGTACCCTACGTCTTCAGGTTACGGTGGAGTTGAAATGGTTGTGTAAAATTTGAAATGGTATCACGACCGCCTCAACGATACGTGTGAAACTGTTGCACGTTGTTCCGTCCTTGTCTCGCCGCAGGGCAAAGTGCTATTTTTGTATCGACGTCCCACTCACTCGCTTCCTGAGAAGTAATGTGTTGTTGTGTGTTGTGATATCTCTAAAATAACAGGGAAGCACTCACTACGAAGTTGTCATTTGTAACGGTTTTGCTAAGTAGCGACGGCAAAAAAAGCGTTAGGGTTATGAATTTTGAGAAAAATATTGAGGAATTTTGGGTTTTGTTAATGTTGTTCAGTATCGTATATCGTAACATAGGTACCTATGTTACGATATTAAGCATTATTTTTGGCCACGAATTCAAATTCAATACGAGTAGTAGTTATAATATATCTCTCATGCAGAGGGTCGGGGGTTCGATTCCGCTCACACCTCTAAGTTTACTTATGTGCGATATTCAATTTGAATTTACCACTGAGCTTTTTGGTGAAGGAAAAACATCGTGAGGAAACCTGCACGCATCTGCGAAGTAATTCAAAGATGTGTGTGAAGTCCCTAATCCGCACTGGGCCTGCGTGGGGACTATAGATAGCCCAAAACACTCTCGTGATGAGGAGACCTGTGCCCAGCAGTGGGACGCAAATAGGCTGTAGTAGTTGTAGTAGTTATCTAGTAGTTACAAACACCACTCTTTATTGAACACCATATAAACAAAACAAAGAAAATACAGAAATAATACACATTAAACAGGCAAACAACAGGCGGATTTATCGCCAAATAACGATCTCTTCCAGTAGGCACCTACTTCGTTAATTCATTAAACTACCCACTCATAGTTTAATCTGAGTATCATCGTCATCATTTCAGCCGAAAGACGTCCACTGCTGGACATAGGTCTCCCCGGAAACCTCGAAATCTGGTTAAATAAATAAAAAATCCGATAAATGTAATTTTACCACCACATTGTATGTACATATAAAGTTGTGTTAAAGTAGGTACCGAAGTACTTAAAATTTCTAAAAAAAGACAACATAAAAGTTGAAATCCCCTTTTTAGCAATCTACTTATCACGTTGTCCATGAACATTGTTATTTCATCGTATAGGATATTTGATAGGTACCAATATTTAATCACTTTGTCAAGTACCTACTGTACCTACAGTCCTACACTTTCAACAAAATACAGGATAAACCCCAACTCCCCGCAAGCCCGTCTCTGCGAGCCGTACGCGCGCCTCGAGGCAGGGAGTGGGGCGTCGCTAAACAATAACACGTAGCGGGGCGTCGGCGCCGCCCGCGGCCCGAGCCGGCACTCCGCCGCGCGCGCTCCGCCCGGCACCATGTGCAGCGAGGGCTCCCCGTGGCTCAAGGACGCGCCGACCGTGGCCACCGCGCTCGACCACTACCGCCTCCAGCTCTACAACTATGCCGTCGCAGAGAGACTCCGGCTCTACCCGCCGACCCCCTGCTACCCGCCGTACCCGCCGCGCCTCGCCCTCTCCATGTCGCTCCTCCAACAACGCGCCCTCCAGCCCGAAGAACCCAAACCCCAGCACAGCTACATAGGCCTCATCGCCATGGCCATCCTCAACTCGCCCGACTGCAAGCTCGTCCTCTCCGACATCTACCAGCACATCCTCGACAACTACCCCTACTTCCGCAGCCGCGGACCCGGCTGGAG
>OZ020286.1:8827449-9048974 GCA_963971205.1 Aethes cnicana
CCGTGTACCCTCCTGTGGCCCCTATAATATTATCTAGTGAAATACTCACGTCTTTAACGCCGGGCTCCTCTATATCCACAAAACGATCCGTTTTGGGTACGGAGATGGTTTAATGGTTGACAGATTCTCTATGGCGCAAGTGTCAAATTTTAACCACCCGTACCCAAAACTAAGCGTTTTGTCAAATATAAGAACCCGTCGTAAGGCTCTTTTCCGTTCTATTTTTCTACCATCTTTCTTATATTTCTGCGACTCCTCGCGTTTCGTGTTTCGTGACCGGCGCTGCGCGACGGTGCCTGTTCTGTGCTCATGTTTCCTTCTTTAGATTCTAAATCATTCTAGAATTAATGTGTAAATTATTGTACATTATAAATACTCAAATAATTATATTGATAGCGTGTTAGAGAAGTGATCGTTCGTAGTACTCTATTAATTCTAATAAAGTCTGAAAACGACCAAGTGGGTGTAGATAATAGATTCTTAGAGCTATTTGTAAATACTAATGTATCTCATCTGTTACCGAGCATGGAAACATGTTGTCTGTTTAGTAAACTATTAATAATGGAATAAAATACGTAACGTATGACGAGTCTATACAATTCTCTGAATAAATAGAAAGTTTAACTTACACCACCTATCTTTTATTTTACATTTAACCTCTAATAATAATTGACAGAGTGCAATTTATTAAGTTATACAAAGTCATTATTATCCTAATTACCTAAGTACACAGGTGCCTATATACATTTATCTACAAACATCCAATACACAATAATATTATTATTAAGATAATTAGGGAAGTAGGTATCAATTTATAGTAAGTATCTAAATAACCCATGTTTTAAGTTTAAAAAAATCCAATTAATTTTCTAGGGAAGACTCAAAACTTTTTATATTTAATGTTATATCTGAAGTAAATGAAAATACATGATTTTTTTGCTATTTGAATAAATTATTTTTGATTTGATATGGCGAATGTAACCTGTCGTAGCGCACGCGTTGATGTCTTTTGCAAGAACCTATTTTTAATATCGAAGTGAGTTCATTGAAAACAACTATTTTAGTGATTCTTAACTTTTGGGTTTACCGATTTTGATATTATTTCTACTCGAGACGTTTCCGTGTGACTGAAGGTAGTTTTTAGTCAATTAAAAAGGTAAACAATTAAGTACCTGCTGCAAAAAAGTAGTTACCTATTAAATTAAATTAATTTATTCTACCCACTTTTATGTGTAGATATTTGCACAGTCGAGTTGAATAACTACGGGTTATAATACAGAGAAACAGGTGATAAGTTAAAAAGTAGAGGAGGAGCCATAGGTTTCTAGTTTCAAAAATAAACACACTTAATTCGATTTGGAATATTCTTCGCAGTACGGTATCTCCTAATTTCTTGGCTATTCTCAGTGCATTACCGTCGCCACATTTTTATAATTTCGTAGGTAGATAGGCGACGGTAACTTAAATAAGTTTTCGCTTTGTTTTCTTTCGAGTAATACTTTGAATCGATTCTATGATTCCTGCTTTCATGCTCTCATACCTAATCCTCTCAGTAAAACTTAATAACTTAAATTTAGTATATTTACGAGTAGGTAATTCATATTTTAATACACGGAATTTCAGACTGGTCCTGAGGCCGAGGCCAGGGGCTGACTGGCGGGCCTTGGAGAGGCCTATGTCCAGCAGTGGACGTCTTTCGGCTGAGAGGATGATGACGATGACACAGAATGTGTAATATTATTTTACTTTTGAATACTTTTATACTTCGTTTGGCATTACCGGTATAATCTACTCGTAATGCAAGCAACCCTAACATTCAAGTTCAAGAGTTTTCCGCAGATAACAATCCATAGGTGTGTTCTTACATTGCAAATGACTTGAATTTATTTATTTATTTAAACTTTATTGCACATAAAGAAAACTTAGTGTACAAAAGGTGGCCTTAATGCCTTGAGGCATTCTCTACCAGTCAACCTTTAGGCAAAGCAGAAAATGGTGCCAAAAAAAAAACAACATTACTGAATATACTTAGACACTAGCAAAGAACAAAATTATACTTACATTAAATAAACATACTTAAACTAAATACGTCTACAAATTTGAAAGACGCCAGCTTATACCTACAAACTTTTTCTCACGCACTAGAAATTTATAAAACTTTTTAATTCCTTCAAACTTGCGCCTCCTTTTGTACGATAAGGATTAAGGTATCTCATACCTACCTACCTCGTTTCCCACGTCCCTTTACTATTGTTCTGAACTGGACTAATTAGCTAAGTACATTTTACCACTTTATCTATTCACCCGGTTTAATCCCGAACTAAAATCCCTGCGTACTTCTTTCGTTCAAGACATCGTGATAAGTGCCACCGATAACAGGAAAAGTAAGTTTGTAAACTGTGAATCTGTACCTAGAACTGATTCGCCGTATACTTAATTCCAAAGTGTGTGAAAATGTAATGGCAATGTACTCCACGTCGTTTCACAGAAGTTCATGTGATTTTTAGGGTTTTAAAGTGGTTTAGTTAGGATTAAGAATCGGGTGGGTAGGTATAAATTAATCGGCATGTAGAATGTGATGCTAATTATTATCAAGTCCCTACTTAATAATGCTGTTGCAGGGAGTCACATGAAAACCTTTATGTTCCACCTCATTTTTAGGGTTCCGAAGTCCACAAGGAACCCTTATAGTTTCGCCATGTCCGTCCGTCCGTCCGTCTGTCCGCACTATTGCTCGGAGATGCTTAGTTCTTGAAAGCTGTAATTTGGCATGAATATGCATATTAGTTACGCTGACAAAGTGGTACAATAAAATGTTGAAATAATTTTTTTTATAGGGTACCTCCCCTACTCGTAAAGTGGGGATGTAATTTTTTTTTCTTGCGTACCCCATGGTGCGGCATGTCGTTGAATAGGTCTTAAAAAAATATTGTGGGTTTGTTAAAACCATTTTTTGATTAAGTGATGCGTTTGTGAAATATTAAGCTTTAAAGTGCTATTTTTTGTTAGAGTCACGTGTCCCCCCCCCCCCCCCTGCCAGCTAAATGGTGGTATTTGGATGGCTGAAAAAAATCACGGTTGTGGCATATATAACGTAGTTGAAAGGAAAACTATCAGTGCTAAGTAGGATTACGAGTAATAGTCGACCAACTTATAATGATGATTTTTCTCGAGCGGCAGGGGCGTCGGGCGGGCACGTCATACCACAGGCTAGCTAGATGCTAATAAGTCTTAGAAAGGTACTGTGGGCATCCTCAACTTCGGAACCCTATAATTTGCGCGTGGCCCGACACGCACTTGGCCGGTTTTTTGTAATGTGACTGAAATAAATATTTTGAATTTGAATAGTAAATTAGAAGGAACGAGAAAGTAAGTAGGTCCGGATAGGCCTCGGTCACTGAAACAAACCTAAGACATATGTACCTACAGTCGGAATTTTTTATATGGAATTTTACTCACAAAATTATCAAAGTGAATTAAATGAAACCAGTTTTTCATTTATTTTGTACTAAATATATGATAGCTTTGCATTGTTCTTTTTAATTGTTTTTTTTTAAAGTAGGTGCCTAAGATGATATTAATGACTCCACTCTTGGACCCGCTTAATACGGGTAAGTCCAATAATCTATGATCTGTAATTAAATCTTAACCCATCATAAGAGTTCGTCTGTTGCCGGGCTGTTGATGATGATAGTAAGTACCAAACACTTTCAAAAATATGTTAGATTTTGGATAAAATTAGGGAAACTAATAATTAAAAGTGAGGTACAGCACGACACAACTTAGAAGGCGCGCGGTGAAGCACTTATGCCGTTGACGTAGAGTCTATTTTTGCTTAATCCACGCGCCTTCTAAGTTGTGTACTAGAATTAAAGGTAAAGTTAAGAAAATTTAAACTAAAGTAATCACATGAGAGTTTTCTTAATTTCTATTTAAAAGATAATTGTGATCGTGTGATGTGTTATCTAACTTCCCTCAACGCATTGGGTTGTAATTTCTTAAAACACACGTTATTGAATGGTGTACTATCCATTATCCATCGCTGGTGTCTTTAACCAAAAGAGCAGAGGTATGTGTAATCAATGGGGGGGTATCCATCGTCGCCCATGGACTTAATTTATGCTTATTATAACAAGTTTGTTAACGTTTGTGTTTAGGTTTCAATACGCACAAGCTAAATTAATTTTGAAGACTGTGAGCAATGCTATGACGTCCAAATGAAGTAGACTAAGCTAGGTATATTATATTCTAATATTCCACGGCATAGGGAATTCCTCGAGCGACACCAAGGCACAATAAAATAAAAAATATATACCTACTCGTATTATAATTTCCCGCTTCTCGAGAGCAACGTGGTGAGTTAAGATAATTTTTTGCCTACAATCATCTTAAACAATGAGTTACGCAATACTGAATGAGAGTTTAAAAAGTTTCCAAAAGAACTAAAAAACAATGCAGCGACAAATCTTTACAATGAATTAGCTTAGGAGAAAAAACGTTCTTATCTCTTAAACAATCGTATTAGGGGTTATCTAGGCAAACAGGTTGGAAGCGTGTCTCTGTGCTTCACGGGAAGGCTGATGCGTCAACTTCCTGAGTCCTTTGTTGTCTATGGCGCTTAAACCCCTAATCTGGGATAAGCCAAAAAAAAACATTTCGAGTTGCTACGCTAACATTTCCCAGTGCTACTTCACTACGCAGACAAATATAATTTTGGTTAATATTTCCATTTTTAACGCGTTCGATATACATTTGTCACTACTGACAGCCCTTTGATTGGTTGAAATCTCTGTCTGGCCCTGCTTACCTAACCTGATCATCAACATCATATCAGCCTATAGACATCCACTGCTGAACATAGGCGTACCTAACCTACTACTACTACAGCCTATTTGCGTCCCACTGCTGGGCACAGGCCTCCTCTCACAACGACAGGGTTTGGGCTATAGTCCCCACGCGGGCCACACATTTTGAATTCCTTCGCAGATGCGTGCAGGTTTCCTCTCGATTTTTTCCTTGACCGAAAAGCTCAGTGATAAATTCAAATTGAATTTCGCACATAAGTAAACTTTGAGGTGCGAGCCGGAATCGAACTCTGCATGAGAGGCGGTAGGTCGAACCACTAGGCCACCACGGCTACCTAACCTACTGTAGCTATATTATGAATACCTACTAGGACTGTTACTGTTGTTCTATTCTCGTTATAATATCTGTGTAGTCTATGGATTAAAAAAATAAATCAGTTTTCCGTCTGACTCTGGCTTCCTAATGATTTCGTCAAAGATCAATTCAATTAATTTACTTAACAGCTAAACGATAGGTGTTTTGTAATGTTATTTTATTATTAATAGTATTTCAAATAAGTAAAAATAGCATAAGTAAGTATTTCTTGTTTTCCAGGTTAAAGCATAGGTAGGATATGTATTTACCCTACATTCTCTCAAGACGCCTTTAGGTAACAAAACCTTTCAATGTTGCTAACGACAGCACTCCAACAAATCGTCGGGTCCAGCCCAATCGGAGTGCCGCAGAGCCCGTGGAATAGTGTTGAACACCCTCCTCCATTAGGCGTCCAGCGAGGTGTGAGGGCAAAACGTCCTCTAAACGCTCCCAATTCAGTCAAGTGTCGACAAAGCCCGACTTTTAGCCAACAATGACTGAATGAAGCAAATTACCGCCTTTCGACACTTGAAAGCGCCCAACGAATCGCACCGACGGCCGCTTTGTCGCGGAACGGTTTGCGAGTCGAAACAAACGATAACAATAAACAGTAAAAAGGAAAGTGTAGTATTTTGCGTGGAGCACAAAAGGGTCGGCCGTAATAGGTGTTAATGCGCCCGCCGCCCGGAATGATCGCGCCTGCGCCTCAGGATCCAGGATTCGTATGAATGAACTTATTCATCGGTGTTATTCATTTGATATTTATTGTTTGATGTTACCTATAACGGAAGTACTGGTTGCTATTGCTACTAAATAATAGTTTAACAGAAACGTTGCAAGCTCCCAAGTACCTAGATGTAAGTCGGTACGTAAGTCACTAAATTATTTACCTACCATGTTTCTTTGGATAACTGACAAAGGCCTATAGATTATACACGAGTTCCGAGAACTATTCCCTGGCGTTCCCAAATGCTCGTAGCCTCCCACAATATTTCAATTTGCGGGATCTACAGTCTGTTGGCCGTCAATTGTTTTAGCTATGCCATACTGTAACATTATGTAAAGATGCTAAAACATAACACCACATAGATAAATCAAAAATAGATAGACAATAACAACTATTTACGTTGAAACAACCCTACTCACAACAAACAAAACGTATCCGCTGAAAATTATGCAATAGCAAACTCTTCAACACGTCGCCCTCCAGTTTAAACATGGGCACAACAAACACTTGGAGCGGACCTCCCGGTGATTCGCACCAGCTGCCGGTAATTGGGTGTCGAGGAACTTGAGAAGGTGCGATGTTTGCGGTCCTTGAGCTGAGGAACCGGGCTATTTTTCTCAAATTACTGATGAAAAAACTAAGTAAGTAAGAGCTGATGGGTGGTGGTGGCGCAGTGCGAATTTTATATCCGAAGTGTCTTCCTTCCGTCTGTTAAGTATATGCGTTTACTTCTGTATCTGGATTCTGGGTGCTTGCTAAGGCCCGGTACCTATATCCACAAAACACGACGTTTTGGCTACGGATGGTTAGTATCTGACAAAGACGTTTTGTGGCTGTACCGTCGTAAAGTGGTAGGTAAATTTTGTGAAATATTGTGGAACCGGGTGGGGCCTTAGACGACATGCAAAATTCATTCTGGAACGTCATTCACTCAGCTGCATGAAATATTTTTTGACAATAAAAATGAAATTGAAAATAGGTACTTAGCTTAGAACATTCTGTAGGTACCTCGTTACTGGATTTCAAGTTGTTACCAGCGACCTCTTTGTACGGCGAAGTGTTCACTTTAGAACATTGAAAAACCTAAATTACTACTTTTACTAAATTACTAAATTGATTATAATTAATTATTATGCTTGGAAGCCGTGGTGGCCTTGTGGTTCGACCTACCGCCTCTCATGCTGAGGGTCGGGGGTTCGATTCCGGCTCGCACCTCTAAGTTTACTTATGTGCGAAATTCAATTTGAATTTACCACTGAGCTTTTCGGTGAAGGAAAACATCGTGAGGAAACCTGCACGCACCTGCGAAGTAATTCAAAGATGTGTGTGAAGTCCCCAATCCGCACTGGGCCCGCGTGGGGACTATAGCCCAAACCCTCTCGTGATGAGAGGAGGCCTGTGCCCAGCAGTGGGCCGTAAATAGGCTGTTGTAGTAGTAGTAGTACGAGGGGCGTTCAAAATATTCTCGGTATTGGAATGAAAACAAACAAGTATGAACAGTTTGATATTTTTTATTTTTCAATATACTCCCCCCCTATGTTAATACACTTAAAAGATCGATCAATTATTTTTTTTAATCCCTCATAAAAATATTTTTTATCCTTCGTATAAAAGTGCTCCTCTACTGCCGCCTTCAACGCCTCATCGTCAAAAAATCGATTTCCACGCAGATCCTTTTTGAGATTGGGGAACAAAAAGAAGTCGCTGGGGGCTAAGTCCGGACTATACGGTGGATGAGTTATAGTTCCGAACCCACATTCAGCAATAGCTGCCTTGGCAATATGAGCAGTATGGACAGGGGCGTTGTCATGCAGAAGCAGAATACCTTTAGACAACTTTCCTCGCCTTTTTTCTTTTATTGCGTCCCTTAATTGATGTAGAATATTCGCGTAGTACTGTCCCGTGATATTTACACCTTTTTCTTTATAATCGATCAACAATACTCCTTCACAATCCCAAAATATT
This sequence comes from Aethes cnicana, assembly GCA_963971205.1. Lineage (NCBI taxonomy): Eukaryota > Metazoa > Arthropoda > Insecta > Lepidoptera > Tortricidae > Aethes > Aethes cnicana. Next base: position 8,835,302 of record OZ020286.1, read on the forward strand.
GTTGCCATGACCTTGCCAGCGGAAGGGACGACCTTGAACTTCTTGGGATGAGCTGAACCCTTAATGTGCCACTGCATGGACTCCTGTTTACTCTCTGGGTCATAATGATGAACCCAGGTTTCATCTCCAGTAACTATCTTTTGCAGCACCTCATCAGGATTTTCACCACACAGGTCAATAAAATCGGAACAGCAAGCTGCACGCACATCTTTTTGAAGTCGAGTCAGCATTCGCGGAACCCATCTTGCACTGACCTTTGACATATTAAGATGGTCATGGATAATGTCATGTACGGTACCAATAGAAAGATTGGTTACTTGAGCTATTGATTTTATCTTCACTCGACCATCTTCCAATATAAGGTTTTCCACCTGATCAATATTTTCTTGTGAAGTAGCTACTACAGGCCGGCCAGGTCTAGGGTCATCTTCAATACTCTCCCTGCCACGTTTGAATTCGCTTGACCACTTTTCAATTGTAGATAAAGAAGGAGCAGACTCACGGTAAACACAATCCATTTCCTCTTTTATGGTTTTTTGGTTTTTACCCTGTTTCGTCAAGAATTTTATTACGGAACGATGTTCTAATTTCGTTAACATTGTTAATTCACTCATTGTGTTCGTGTTTGTTCAGAAATTGCAGAAAAACAAAAGAACATCTCGGTTCGAATTATACTTTTTTTTAATGTCAAAGAATGAACCTTACCAGCCAGTAACAAAACAAATTCAAAAAGAGGTTATAAGATATCAATACCGAGAATATTTTGAACACCCCTCGTAGTATTATGCTTTAGTTAAGTTTTGAACCCGTGGTGGCCTAGTGGTTCGACTTAGTGCCTCTCATGCAAAGGGTCGGGGGTTCGATTCCGGCTCGCACCTCTAAGTTAACTTATCTGCGAAATTCAATTTGAATTTATCACTGAGCTTTTCAGTGAAGAAAAACAGCGTGAGGAAAGCTGCACGCATCTGCGAAGTAATTAAAGATGTGTGTGAAGTCCCCAATCCGCACTGGGCCCGCGTGGGGACTATACCCCAAACCATCTCGTGATGAGAGGAGACCTGTGTCCAGCAGTGGGACGCAAATAGGCTGCAGTAGTAGTATCTAGTAGATAGTAACTTAACGTTTTATTAGTTTTAGCTTTATTTTTATTGTAAGTACATATTTAAGATGAATTTTATACAATAAATGCCTTACCATTAAAAAAAACCTAGGTAAATATGGCAGGGCAAAGATTCTGGAAGCTAACAAAAAGATTTAAGTAGGTACTACCTACAAAGACAAATCTTGAATTTTAAGCAAATAAATACGGGTGCACCCTCGACTTCTTCCCCGGATAGTCGGAAACAGGAATATCGAAGCAAATCGCGGGTCGTATTCGCATGAATGGGAGCATAATGCCAGTGCGCCGATGCGTGCGGATCGCCGGCGCGGACGCGTTTAATTGCTGCGCCCGCGCCCTCTGGAAGTGGCCCTACTGCGAGCAATGGTAAATTGACAACATTGCAATTTTCTATTACTTACTTGAGGCGTTATTCGAAAACCATTCGGGTAAATACTTATGTTTTAAAAATTTAACAAAAATGTTTCGTATTTCTTCTTTATTACTTAGTTTATAGATCGTGTTTTATTGTGTAAACGTGACGTTATGCAGTCATAACTTATAAAAATGCACAGAACGGGTTAGAGTTATTACGTATTTTTTTACTTATATGCCCTTTTAGAATGTTTTTTGAAGTGACTTATAAATCGATGAACGCCGGCTGCGTGCACGAAAAAACACGCAATTAGTAACGTTACGGCGCAACCGAGAGCGCAGAACAAGCGATAAAGAGGCAAGTTCGGCCTAAGCGTGACGTTATCACGTAAAATTATCGTCCGTAAGCCGACTTTATAGACAACCATTTTTTTTCTATGTCATGTTTGACATCTGGATCTGGATGACTGTTGTCAGCAACGAGACTTCTCCGAAGCCGAAATGTGATCAATTTCCTGACAACGTAAGTCATTTCTTGCGTATGCCTACTGCACAGTTCACAATGTAAGTAGGTACTTAGGTAGATGGATTTGTGGATGGATAATATTGAATTGCGTTAAGTAATTTTACAATTCGCTCGCTCACATTGTAAGTGACGAAACAGATGCATCCCAATTCCCATCAAAGAAAAGTTGGCTTCTTAAAATGTGTCTTCAGTTCGCGTAGGCAGCGCCAACGTAAGTACCTAAACCAAGGAGTACAAAGTCCATCGGACGTGTGCCCAATATTTTTCAATAAAAGCACTGCATTACACAGTTAGTGTTTACCAACAACACGAGACCACCGCGTCGTCGACTCAAACTGATCGCTCCAAACTTGAGACCCATAGGTACTCGTTCCTTTGCATGTCAAGTGTTATTTAGTTAAACAAGATAGCTCTTTATTCGAATATGAATCCTTTCGAGTGATCGTGTTTGTTTAGCTACGAATACGTCGATACGCCCACGCGAGGAAACAAATACCTAGTTTTTTGTACAGTAAGGCTGACTCGCCGTTTGTCACGGTTATGAAATGAATCTATATTTCGACTAAAGAGGCTTGGTTGTTTTGTTAATAATACTTCTTTTATAATGACAATTGAGGTTTCCATTTACGTACAAAATAATTGAGCAGCGAAAATTTAAGTCAAAATGATACTTTTAACTTAGAATATAAGGGCCTTACACAAACGCAAGATACAACGCGTGGCACGATGCGACGAACGTCGCGCTACTTTACGACGTCAAGTTGCGGAAATCTCCGACGTCATTGATCTATTATAAGTAAGGATTCACAATCAGCCGGAGAAACATGGCCCAGTCAAAACAGGTGCCCGAACAGCTTGGGCACCCGTTTGACCTTCGTTATAAAGAGGCGTTATTAGCATATTGGAACGTATTTTCTAATGTCAGTTTGCTCCATATTTTTTGACATATTTTGTTAGGCACTGTTCGCCCATATGTTATTACTTATTAAGGTATAGCGGGGTAAGAACGGACGGATTCGAGACCAATTGAACAAGGGTTGCAAGATTTTTATTTTCTCGACATCTATTTAAGATAAATCAATGAAATAAAGAGCAATCGTTAGTTTAAAAAACGACACACACATGTAAATTTAGTGTATTCTTGTAAACTCAATAGTTTCTCTTTTTAAAGCTTGTAAAAACAAGACTAACTTTTTTTTGGCTATAGTAAAAAAATGACCTTCGGGGGTAAGAACGGACGTATTTTTAAAACCATTTCTATCGCTTTGAGAAGAAGGTGCATAGGTCAATGTTCGATGTAAACCTTAATAGATTTCCACAAACGACGCTTTGACATGCATGACGACGGAACCGCGACGTCGTCGCATCGTGCCACGACGCGAAATCGTATCGTGTGTTTGTGTAAGGGCCCTAACGTCTTTTCTAACTAACAGCACTTGCTTTTGAGCTAAGAATGAGTTTTCCCAGATATGGAACTTAGATCGTTTCTTCGCACCCGTAAACCCCTATTCTTTGCATGTCCAAAATATGAGAAAGGTTTCTGAGACCGACTGAGGTTCTTGTACATATTAATAAATATATAAATGCTTACAAGATTAGTTCGTTTAAAGCATATAAGACATATTTGTCACCTGACACCCTGATGATGATGATAAAACATATCTGGAATTTCAACAAGGGACCTTTTACGTGTTCCAAATGTAAACGTATCGATAGTGTGCTGTCATTTACACCGTGAACTTTGGAAACGTAGACACAAAGGGGTTCGAGGAACGGAGTGTTGACACAGGCCCACAATGCCCGCAAACTGTCCCGAAAGATTATTTTGAAAGGCAAAAGTTTGTCGAGATGACGATGATGTTATTCGGATTAATGTTAAAAAGTTCCATTGTGTGGTTGAATTAATTCAAGCGCATGATTTGGCTCTGTAAACGCAAATATTTGAGGAGGTTCGGAACTTACATACCGTGGTGTCGACGGTGAGGTAACGTGATACTTAGTTTTTATACGGTACCTATTCGTAAGTTAAATGATGACTTATACCTACATTCAATAATTATCAATCTTTCACTTAATAGGTACTTTCTTATTGTTACTAATGTAAGATACACCATGACAAACATCCCCAGCCCAGACTTAGAACGGCGATATTTTCTGAAAATCCTGCCTGTATAAAAACAGGTACTTACTTAGTGAAATCATTAGTTTTCGAGTATCCACGACTGCTGCCTATTTTGTCGACTGCAAGCTCACAATACCGTCAAACACTTCAAGTGCCGTGGCACTATTTAATTTAAATATTTACCTCGCTTTACAGTAGAATTACACAAAAACTAATATCCGCTTTTATTTACTTTCCCAGCCATATTATTGCAGTTGAATTCTCCACGATTCCAGGTAGGTAGGTAAGCTAGCAATAACAAACACGTTTTCAAAATTTGACAAGGGCAAACACGGCGAACGCGATTATTGTTAAAAGATTTTTTTTAATTACTGTGAAACACGTTTTCTATTTGGGCATTGCGTAGTGAGGTAAATAGAAACGTCCCATGGATTATCGGTAGCTCATTACGGGGGAGTTTGTGGTAAATATTGGGGTATCGTAATTACTAGCGGCACAAAGACTGGTAGTACTGGCTTTATTTATGGACGAAACAGAGGAGCTCATTAGAAACACATCGGGCTACATGTGTAAATAAATATCGGACAAAACGACCGCTCGAACTCCTCGGCCGTGGCCGCAGACACAGCTGTTTATCGGACATAGATTATAGTGACCCTGTCACTATAATCATAGAAAAAAAATATAGAACCGACTTCAAACTCCGACAGCCTGTGAAGTTGGTGTCAAGTTCACTATACATAACTTCAGACACGAATGAATTACCTATTTACTTAGTTATAGTGAGTAACGCCATAGAATATGTAACATAGAAAATGACAACCTTCATACAAATCGGCATACGCTCGAAATAAGTGTTAAATGCGATAACAGATGTCGCTGCTAGTGCTAAGCTAGCCTGTATGAAAATTTAAACTCCCATGAGCAATACCCAGGGGGCGCTATACTTACAGGCTACGTATGAAAATTTGAATTCGATTTTTAACGATGATGATGTTGATGATGATGATTTTTATATTGCTCATATACAGAGCCATTCTGGTGACGCTGAGTTATAAGGAGATTGTCAGTCTATATAATTTCCTTGTTTCTGGTAATGCGTTAACAAGTATCATGGAGACGTAATTTACGGAATCTATTTTCTTTTGTAATACTTATAATTGAAATGTAATCTTATTTTGAATGTCCGGATCGCTCGTAAACGCCCACCCCGCACTACAAGTGCGCAGGAGTGCAGAGACAACACGACTCGGCTTGGGTATCGTTTCATTCGACAAACAGACCGCGCAGACGACTGCGTAAACGATATTATTATACAACTAGCTTTAGACCGCGACTTCGTTCATTTCATCGACCGTTCTTCTCATAACAGGCAGAGAGCCCACAACCTGATGGAAAAACGTTAAGGTCTTTGGTGTGCTTTGGCAATTTTGGCATACCTCTAGCTAGGTTTAAAGAGTTGAAATCTTAGCTCGCATCTCTTACTTATTAATACATAGCTTAGATATACTTAAGCTCGCGCCTGTTTCCGGTTGGTGTAAACAGAGACTTATTTATGTAGGTACTTTATATGCGAATTAGAATTGAATTTTACGCATCGTCGAAGTAATTTAAAGAGGTTTATTAATTCATAGAACTACATATATCCCAGCCAGACCCATGTAGAATAAAATATCCTGTTGTGTGTTGTCTTTAATTTTATGTAAACCTACAACCTTGTAAAGGTCGCGGGAACGCGGTGGATGCGAGTGGCACAGGACCGGTCTGAGTGGCGCGCCTTGGGGAGGCCTATGTCCAGCAGTGGACGTCTATCGGCTGAAATGATGATGATGATGAAACCTACAACTAGGTATCTATAATTTAGGTAAGGAAAAGTTTTTACAGGTGCATAGATTTTTATTAACTTGTACCCCCCGATCTATCTAGTCTCAATAACATTCAAACCAATCAAAATACAAATAAGTACAGTTGTGTGTAACCAATAAAAGAGGGATCTTATCTCGTACATATAGCAAATAAAATCACAGTAAAATGTTTTGCGTTCTCAGAACCTTTAGAGGTTAGGTTCGAGTGTCGAGTGTTTGTATGTCCGTATGTTTGTGCCTCTTGACACACGCTGTTTACTCGGACATTCCTGGACCGACCTGACCCCTCGGCAACCCACGAAGCTCTTGAAGATCAAAAATATACATTACAGTACCTACAGTCATGTTGTTGGATGATGTTGGAGTATCCGCGTGCTATTGAGTACCTATAAGTAGTTACTTTCTTTGTGTCAGCATTATAGGTTTTGCTTGTATGTTTTCTGAAATAAGTATGCATTATAATTTGTATAGCTAACTACTGTCTTTAGTAGGTGCTTCTACAAAAAACCGGCCATGTGCGTGTCGGGCCACGCGCAAATTATAGGGTTCCGAAGTTGAGGATGCCCACAGTACCTTTCTAAGACTTATTAGCATCTACGAGTAGCTAGCCTGTGGTATGACGTGCCCGCCCGACGCCCCTGTCGCTCGAGAAAAATCATCATTATAAGTTGGTCGACTATTACTCGTAAGTTTGTACAGCCTACTTAGCTCTGATAGTTTTCCTTTCAACTACGTTATATATGCCATAACCGTGATTTTTTTCAGCCATCCAAATACCACCATTTAGCTGGCAGGGGGGGGGACACGTGACTCTAACAAAAAATAGCACTTTAAAGCTTAATATTTCACAAACGCATCACTTAATCAAAAAATGGTTTTAACAAACCCACAATATTTTTTTAAGACCTATTCAACGATATGCCGCACCATGGGGTACGCAAGAAAAAAAAATTACATCCCCACTTTACGAGTAGGGGAGGTACCCTATAAAAAAATATATTTCAAAATTTTATTGTACCACTTTGTCAGCGTAACTAATATGCATATTCATGCCAAATTACAGCTCTCTAGACCTAAGCATCTCCGAGCAATAGTGCGGACAGACGGACGGACGGACGGACGGACGGACGGACGGACGGACGGACGGACGGACGGACGGACGGACGGACATGGCGAAACTATAAGGGTTCCTTGTGGACTTCGGAACCCTAAAAAGGAGTTACTCGTAAGTAGAGGAGACGAACAATAAACAAAACGAAAGCCCATTGTTTTTTAATGTACAAACTGTAGGTAAAGTCTATTTTCATCCTTAGTTGTCTCTAAATCCTCAAATTCACTGGTAATTTCTAACGTGTAAAAGTGGCCCTAAGTGGCCAATTTGATTAATAAATGATTGAATTTGAACTTAATCGGATAAACAAAATTATAACCTTCCTATATAGGTTTATTATCGTAGGAAATCATCCTGATTTAACATAACATTAATCATCTAATAAGACAACTATATATGGATGAACAGATACATTTGTTCGCTTGCTTGTTTGAACGAGGACAAGGTACACCTAGTCCTCCTTCGAATACATTGATGGATTGCCAACGCCGATTGTCGATTCGTGTTCTCGCGATGTGTTTCTCCACCTTAACAAGTTATTAAGGCTAAGATAGCTATATATATAGCTATATTATGGTACTTATATGTTGACTACTTATAGCCTGCTGTAGTGTAAGTCGTCCAAACTGGCCCTGAGTGCAGTCAAAGCTTCGTTTCGGCGAGTGGCACGCACCGTCGTACACTAACGAGGCGCCGCCGGCGGCAGACCACTACCAAGGAACACAAATTATTACCTTAGCAGTAATCCTGAGTATGTAATATTTAATTTTACCTATAATCACATTTATCTGGAAAAAACGTTCCTTCAGTAATCAATAGTAGTCCGCTGTACTTCGCTATTATAAACTAAAGATCACAGCCACAACTCATCACACGTCAACCCGGCAAATGCTCGCCTTGCCTGTGCGAGTATGACTATTCATACAAATTCAAATAAATAATATATCTAATAACCGCTCTAACCTAAAAAAATTCACCAATTCGCCTAAATAGTAGAATTTTCCAAAGTATAATGTAATGTTCCCAGAACTTGAATTTTACCTGACACAATAGCAAAAAAAATAAAAAGCTACGGTTTTCTTGAATATCACAAATCAATACAAACACAATATCACAAATATCGCAACAGGACTCCCTGAATACATAGGTAAAGACTGGAGGTAGGGACTGAATAGATAGGTAGGTTTTAATAACCTCCAACACCCCTGGAATATAAGGAAGTCTGTACCGGTGCCATTATATACAGCATACACAATACATACATACTTATGCAGCAATAGCAATATACATATAGGGACCATAGGTACTAACAAAGTAATAATAATAAGGTCTGTAAATATCAGTTTGTAACATTAAAAACACAGTTTTCGAAATAGGTAAGTACACTATTATTAAAAACGCATAGGTAGGTAAAGAATTAAAACTACTTAAAAATAACTAAAATACTCAAAATTCATTATAAATACTTAAAAATACATAAAAATTTAACAAAATCTAAAAACACAGTTTATCTTTATAGTCGACTGGTCATAGTTAAACCTATGTTTAGCACCACACCACTTAGAAGGCGCGCGGCGAAGCATTTATACTCTTAGACGCAGTGTCTATTATTGCTTCATCTTCGCGACTAGTTGTGTAAACCTTGTAGTTGAACACAACGGCTACACTCCGAAAACTCACTCGAAATTCGTACCAAGGTAACATACAACAATGCGAGTTCCAAACAATCAATAGCACCCAGCACGTACAAGTCCGCAGTCCGCACTGACATCGCGGATTAGGTTATCTGGGAAGAGCCCTGCGAGTATGCAAATGGACTGCGGGCTTCACCCGGGGCGCTCTGTTTGTGCAGCCTTGCCTTTATATACGAATGCTTTATGTTTAGAAACCGTTTCTAGTGGGATCGTTTAGTGCGAACTGGAATCATATCTGTAGGTAGAATTTTGTACGCGACTGAACCAGGAGGAGGGTTAACGTTTTTCGAGCATTGCAAACTATTGAAGGTAAGTATGAATGTAAAAACTTACCCACGTAAAACGACAATTGACGAACATTTAAGGACGTATAATTTACCTATTTATACAAATTGAACAGAGGCTCCGATCAAATATTTGCTGGCCGTTCTTTGTACAGAAAATAAACGAGCGCGCTGCGCTGGAATGGGAGCCTTTGTTTGAGATGCTTTTGAGGTGCATCCCAATTTAAACTAAGTTGGGCAGAGAAGTGAACTTTAACTTTAGTCCTTGCCAGTATTTACCACGACGTCCATTGCAATTTCAAGCGCTTTCTAGCGAGTGGTCTGGTTTCAACCACTTAGGTAAGTAAGTAAAAATTTATTCGGCACTTGAGGAACTACGGAGTCTCTATAAGTAAGTAGGTAAATGTTTTATAGAAACATTTTAAGTGCAATATATTTTTGATTCATAGTGATATCATATTAGATACCATTTTAAAGGTGTAGGTGTCCTTATGTTATTTTGTACATTTTACAGTTTCCAAACCTACCTACTGAATTATTAATATCGTTTGTATGCATAGTAAGTAAGTACTTATGTTTATGTGGCTGAATCATGCATAGGTAAATAGGTTATAAGAACTTTTCTAATACTTCCATTTTCCATACATTACCCAATCACTCTTGCTACCCGACCGACGGTGTAAAATCAACGCATTGTTTTACATTACAAATACCCTCAGTCAAAGCATTTTTAGGGTTCCGAACTTCAAGCGGTAAAAACAGAACCCTTATAGGATCACTCCCCAAGTAACAATTTCTGGTTCTATAGTAGCCCATAGAACATTTCTCAAAACACCACCTTAGCCCTATAAAAGGCCATAGAAGGTTGAGTAACGCCGATCTGGCGCAGTTATATCTCCATTTAGTGATATAGTGGAACCGTAGCAGCTTTAGTTGTGACTTTTAGGTCTGTAAAGGTGATGTAATGATGACTCGTATTACAATTTAGTGACATACAGGCCACAGTAACGCTAATGTAGTGCTTTTTTATACTGTAGTAGCGTTCGTTGATTCCCTTATAGTCCTATTTTAGTCTATAGTAGAATCCGTGATTCCTACTGAGACGCTTTCTCGGCAATGTTTGGTATTGTGTGTTTTTGCTGTGAACTTCATTGACGGACAACAAAAATAATTCAATTATATAAAGGAGTAATATTCTATCGTGGTAAGTTTATGTTATCTTATTTAGACATTTAATATTTCGATCAATGCTGCAAAAAGCACGTGCGACTAAAGTTTTACTGATAGAATAGTATTTGATTTGCTTAGTATTTTCAATGCGCCCTCGATTAATTGAGTTTTGAATAAAATATATTGATATTATAAAATTAAATTCACAGACATTTCTACTTTAGAGCCATTAAGTACATCCGTGGGTCTTATCGGCTCACTATATTACCACCGACTCCTGTCATGTCAAAGTTTGAGTATAAAAGTAACTGTTCACTTCCTTTATGTGCTTTTTTATCCTATGACCGATCTACAAACTCCATTATAGAAAGTTTCCGCCATATAAAAGAGTCATAGTCACAACTATCGTACGAGCCTATAATAGGGATTCAAAAACAATTAGAACACTTTTAAGTACTATAAAAATGTCCTAAAAATCGATTATAAAACAAAACCGCTCTATTACGGCGTCATTATGGCTACTAAAGACCATGTACTATAGGAGTGATTTGTGGAACCACAAAATCGCAAAAACCTTGTATAGTAGAACGTTCATCACTGCTAAAACGCAAGATTTATAGCGGTTGTCCGGGAAACCATATAGCGCAAATTAGATACATAATGGTGATTTCAATCACTTTTATACAGTAACATAGCTCTTTAGTGGCTATATTTGAAGTTTTTATAGCACTTGACTATAATGGCCCTATAAAATGGTTCTATAAACCTTTACATCAACAATTTATAGGATAATTTGGCTCTTTAGCTTATAGAGCAAGAATGTGTTCCCAAACGCCTTTATACAACTGGTAGTCACCGCTAAGACCTTTATACGACGTTTACTCGACCTTTTAGTGATGATAACCCAAGTTATAGGGCCAAAATGTTACTTGGGTCGTGTGTCTGTCCGTCCGTCTATCACAGTCGATTTTCTCCGAAACTACTGGACCGATTAAGTTGAAATTTGGTAGGGTCTCCAATTTTTTTTTTCATTTCTTTTTTGGTCAATACTTTTCGAGTTATTTAAGAAAATGTGTGAATAATTACCACCCCCCCCCCCCCACCCGAAACTACTGGACCTAAAATTTTGGAAAAAATACGGAGTATAGTTATTGACCTATAGATTACAGGAAAATTATTAAGAAGTCCATGGTATCTGAAATCTATCATATAAAAGAGCTTATCATTCATCATCATTGAAAATAATCAAGGGTCGGAACCCTCCCCACGCAAGTTTAACTCGCTTCTTGGCCGGTTTTTTTACAAGTAAATACCTACCCTCCTTTTCATGGTAGGTACCTACCTATTTGGCACATGCCTATTTTGTTTTCGTAAAATCCACGTATAAATTACAAGTAGGTAAATCCTCCCTTCGCTCATTGGCATTTGGCCACTTTTGTTTTACCAGTACCTAGTGCCTACATTGTTACACCCAAACTCCCAAACAATTCTCCGTCTCAGCGAATAAGCTGTCAGCGTTGTTTCCCAAGCCTTTGTCGGTACGCGATACTGACGCATTGTTTGGCTCGTTTTACATAACGAGGCGGCAAACGCGCCGCCTGCGCCGGCCCACGCGGGGGAGGACCGTTCGAGACGATTGAAAGGCGCCGCCATGACGAGGCGCGGGCGCCGCGCCGCAAGCGCGAGCGAGGGGCGGACTGTGATTTATGACCATGTCATAGATACAACACGAAGATATTCTGCAACTGACAGTGATCGCTATATTCCCGACGCATATCATATAGTCACTTGGTAGGTTATAGGACTTTAGGTACTATATGCGGGGTAGGTGCTACTATGGATAGGTATAGCCGCATCCCTGTGATAGGCGGATTCGGTTTCTATATGCTTAAAAATTATTTGGACCATGTGATGTGGTCTGTTGAATTTATGATTTATGTAGATTGTATGTTTGTAACAGAATTGGGAACATTAGGGTGTCACAAATTGTGTGGTGTGTTCCTTTAGGCCAGATTTAAACGGAGCCAGTGGTGGCACGCCGGCAGACGTATTACAGAGCTGGTTTCGAGAGGACTCTTAACTTCTTATCTTCAGTGAATATCACGACATTCAAAAAATATAGCCTGTTTACGTCTCTCGAATACAGATGATCTCGGTAAGTAAAGTACTTCTCATTCCATGTACCTATACCTAAATCTCCATCCGCGTTCGCCTCTGCCCCGGGCCGCGCCGATGAATCCGATGATTGCGTTACCGGCACTCTTTGAGCCGTCCAAATGATTGTTTTATATTTGTAAAGCGTCGAACAGTGCCCCTATTCGGACTGACGTAATGTAGCATTTCAATTAGATCCACTATTGTGGGCTTTTATTTTTATAACAATGGTTTGTTGAGCGACGCGTGATTTCTGACCCTTTTTCGTGGACCGACGCGTTCAGATGGTCGTAGCATGCCGAAGCAATTATATGAATGTTCCTATATTATAATAAAGAATTTTAAATATTATCTTCGATCTCATCTGTTACTACCATATACTTACGTATAGGTACTTACAAACTATGATTGTTTTTATTTGTAGTAGATACGATCGACGTCTAAGATGTTTATTACCTTTTTGCACCCTATTCTGTTGTATTAAGGTCCAAAAGTGTAAACATATCACATCTATCTATGTAATCTATATACCTACTCTATTAATAAGTCTGTAGAAGAAGTCGCGTCTAAAACTTGAAAATTAAAAGGAACTATCAAGTGCGAGGGGACTATACATATATCTAAACGATACTGAACTCAAAATAACGATGTTTTTAAAAATTGTCTTTATAATCTATATATGTCCGGAATCCGGATTTAACTCGAAAACTACTTGTCGGATTGCTTGCAACAAAATTTGGTATGAGGGCAGTTTATAACATTGGTCAACATATAGGCTACCTTTTATTCCAGAAGAACGCACAGTTCCCGCGGGAACGCTATATTACCGACCGAATTCCCCGCGGACGAAGTGGCAGGTGCTAGGTCGTGGGCAGAAGCTAGTACATAGATTAGATGTGATATGTTTACATAGTATGTATCATGTTTTCTACGTTGACTGTACCATTTAAGGATAAAGAACTTTTTTCTGTATCCATTTCAACAATCAACACGAAAAGAAGTGAAGACATAATTGCTTATTTTTAATCATTCAAATAGATACTGCCCAGCTTTAACTTCTCTACCAAAACTTCTCTAGCAAGATACCTTGTAGGTATAATGTAAGTGTAAGTAATTGCAACAATGTTAATGCTTAGTTAAGAAGTCTAACCGAACCGTAGCAGTTGCTACGCCAAAACTTCGTAGCGCGGCCTTAGACGTGACGCACTTATGAAGCTCAGAAAAGCCAAACGAACATAAATCTCTACAAGATAAATTTATTTTACAGTCAAGAAACATGTCGATTATGAGGTAGGAAGGTATTAAGAAGAAAAATGGCTGACATCTGGTTTGGCTCATGGTTACGTGTATTGCGGGAGATGGTGTGTCTACACAGATGTGCTAAGTGCAACTGACCACGACAACTGGCCAGATGCGAAACTTCCCGAAAGCCATTAAACTAGTCAAAAAAACTGATCCTTTCTTAATTCTGGAAGCCGCTGATTCGTTAACTTAATGAGGGGCGGGGCGATCAAATTTTCTGCTTGCAAACGATTTTGTCAAAAAAGGGGAAAGGCGCAAGTGCTGGCGATAGTACCTACATGGGGTCAAGCAAAACGTTTTGACGATATTTGACCCATATAATCAGCTATCGATTCTAAGCATGTCACATAAGTTAAGAGGCTAACCAAAACACAAACGCCTCGTTTTGTCTACGGATGGCTAGTCCATTTAACAGATTCTCTATAGCCCAAATGTTCAAATGTCATATTTTAGCCATCCGTAGCCAAAACGTATTTTGTTGATATAGGAACCCGGCGTTAGTCGTCTATCCAGACCGTTATCAGTGATGTTTCATGAAACTTTTTACAAAGAAATTGGTATTCTCACGATATTTACTCAAAAAAGCTTCACTTTGGCGCTCGATTTCTGCATTTCCTTACTTTTAAACTTTACACTAGAGCCTCTGCTCCGTCTAACTCTAAACCCTCTAAATTACAAAGTGCAAAGTGGCTGAACAATGCGCCGGCGGATATCGGGGCTCCAATTAGATCAGCTGATGCATTAGCCGCCCTGTAATCTGCGACGAAAGCGCCGCCGAGGTAAAAGTCACTTAGTGCGGGAACTTCCTTCGAAATTAGAAGTGTGATGTGATGTGATGCTCTGTCGTGTAACATAGACAATACCTAAATGGCGGCTGTAGTTTAAACTTTTCAAACAACTTGTGTTTTTTTTTGAGTGAAAATAATTTCGTTATTAGATTGCGTTTGTTGATATTGACGCATATCTATGATAGGTACTTAGGTACAGTTTTGTTATAGAATTAAAGCTACTAGGCGCGGGAAGTTCTTTCTAGAACGACTGTGACATAGACAGTTAACGCCACGCCTTTTGTTGAATTGTTTTGTGTTATAAATAAATAAATAATAAATAAATCATTTATTTCGGACATATGTCCATATGAAGGTTAGTTACAAATTAGTTATGAGCTTTCTAACTAGAGTTCGTTGATAATGATGAGCTTTATTATTGCTGAATTCTAATTTGGTAGGTATTTTCTTCGAGTGAAAAACGTAACCTAGAATAGGTATAAAATGTTGTACCTAAAGTACCTAAACGGCAAGTAGGTAAAAATTATTGACGGTTTTCAAAATTTGTTGTTAATCAGTTAGGTAGTGAATACCTAACCACAGTAATAGGTAGGTAAGACTTGGTAGGTACTTGCAAAATGTTGTTTCATTAATGCCTTGTCACTTGCTGTAAGTATATCTATCTACTACCTATATCTAAGGTAGGGTAGGTACTATCTAAGTAAGCATGTTTCACCTTCGACTACATGGTCACTTACCAACAGGTGAGATCGTGGTCAAATGCTTGCTAATAATAATAAAAAATGTTTTATTTATAAAACAAGCACTTATCCTAAAAAGTGAGGTATACTATACTCATGGTATACTTTACAATCTGCGGATCGATGACGTGTTAAATATCGATACTATCGAACGCCATCGTCTGATTTAATAATTACCACTCGACTATATCCACAAAAAATATGAACAAAAAAACTCGTGTGTAAATCTATTAATCTATAGTTTTGTGTTAATTAAATAGGAAAATACCTAAATAAGTGGGCGAGTGTCAGTTGAACTCGAAAAACTGCAACCACTCGTAAGTATTGGATAGTAAGTAATATAACCTAACCTAACTATTTATGTTTTGGTCTTTGAGAAACTCAACTTGTGCAATCGAGTTCACTTTTGCACCTTTCGAGTTGTAATAAAGTAATTTGGACTTTTATTAATTAAGTATTATTAATGCGTTATTATTTAACTCGACTGTACTTTCAATTTACGAATATAATTATGTATTTATCCTATTCAACATTAAATTACCAATTTACCCAGGTACAGTCAGCAGCAGAAGTAGATAAGCTGTCCAGGTGTTCAAAATGACCTACACACGCCCTTAACGTCTTAAGAATAAGGTCGTGTGTAGGTCATTTTGAACACCTGGACAGCTTATCTACTTCTGCTGCTGACTGTACCTAATAATTGATTGAATTACAATGCAAATAATGCATTCTAGGAAGAGAAAACATTTTGTATAGGATTCAGGCGTCGCTCACACAACAAATCCCATATGCATTCTTTTTTTTACCAACTCAGAAAAAAATAAAGACCTATACAATATATTTAGAATCGATAGCCGATACTGTGGGTTAATTATTTGCCATATTTTCTGACCCACCGTGTATAAAGTCTTATTGATTAAATGACAAGCGAAAAAACTCTGTTTTAAAGTAAGTTCAGTTTTTTTTAATGAGTTGTTCTTTATACTTACTTATCTGTATTTATAGCGGCATTTAATGCCTTTAATACATTTTAAAAACTTCACATTTACCTACATGCTTGACTCATATAATTAAAAGTTAAGCACATTCACAATAGTAGTTAATAATTATTTGAAACAGCTAGTAAGTATCTAATTTACGAGACTGTAATGAAATTATTTGAATTATGGCCACTAATTTAATTACCTACATGTTTATAATGTCAATGAACACAATGTCGTGAAGCGACAATTAAGGGGTGAAGGTGAGAGGAAGGAAAGAGTAGGTATACACAATAAATATATTTACAATAAAAGAAAGAAAACCTATTTACAATTATTAAAAAAGGGTGATGGAATATGGGGGAAGTGGTGAGAAGTGGTGTTATGAAGAGCGGTGTGGAGGTAAGTAAAGTTGAGTCAGGGTGTGGGACGAGTGAAGGATGATGTGAAGGTTGAAGGAGCTCGGGGTGGAGAATGATTCAGCAGCACGGCGTAGTGGAAGGGTGGCACAGGATATTGGTGAGTCGGAATCAGGAACAGCGGCACAGGTCTTTACTGGACGGTGGAGGTGTGCAGGGTCAGAGCGACGCTTCGAGGTTCAGCTGGTGGCTGGCACGGGGTAGTACTGCTGCAGGGTGGATCAGCGTAGTGGTGACGTCGCAGTGGACCGTCTCTGGATGGCAGAGTGATGCCACAGGCTCGGTACACGTAAAGAGCGGCACGGGTGATAGTACAGCGGGTAGAACGTCAGAGGAGATGGAGCCAATGGCTTTCACAACGTAGAAGGTGAGTCTTTGTACGGATATTTAAAGTTGTCCGCACACCAACTAGAAGGACTTTGTGCGGATAGATTTTAGAGTCGTCCGCACACCAACTCAGAGATGAAGTAGATTATTAAGTTAGCACGGCCAAGAGGTTGCCAGAGGCTTTGGGCCTTTTTGCAGGGTCCTGGGGGCTGGTCGACCCCCAGGACAAAGGTCTTATAATTTCGACTGCTCCGTTTGAGAGCTGAAGAAGAACTGACCATCCTTGCGGCTATATCGATAAGGAAACCTTGGATGGAATTTTTAGAGAATTTGAATAAAATTAGAAATAGAACATCAAATTTATCGCCCACCAGCGAGAAACCTATCATTTTACCAAAGGATTGATATGTCGTGACCATAGTAACGGGTATCAACAACATTGTCAACTACGTCAATATTTACAAAAACCACTATTTCACCGAAATTATAAAGGCAAAATTGTAATGTTCAAGTAATTCAAGAAGGAAAAATAATAAGAGGTCGCGACAAATACATTGCCGCGACGTAATTTGAGTGTCGGATCGGTAAACGCGAGACAAAGAAGAAGCTTGGATGTACGTGAGATTATAGTGTTATAAAAATGTGTTTGTGTACAAGGGATCCGATGAAACGTTATGTTTTTAATTGCAGGAGCAAGTTAATGATGAGTATAAATGAAAGTGTAACTTAAAAGGTAAGTAATGATATGATACCCTACATTTCCCCAACGACCCGAGAAAATTTTTGACTCAGAGAAAATTTTTAGAAAATATTCCTAAAGTAACCAGGGAAGTAAGGCTCTTCTCTTTCAGACAACAACATTTCGCGCAAACAATCAGACATCAACTTTCATGACATCTCTTCTGTTCTAATAAGGGTGGAGTTCACATTCAATGACTGCCACTCTAAGAGGATGCTTCCCAAAATGACGACTAGAGGCTTATTTTTAGGGAGTTGTCAGCCGCTCCGCGGGTGGAAAACAATAAGGACGACCTAAGGCTTGTTTAGGGAGTAGTCAGCCGCTCCTAAGATTAATAAAGGAAAAAGGAGACGATCTTGGGCTTATTTTGGGAGTTATCAACCGCTCCTAAAGAAGAATTGTGTGTTTTAGACACACATGAAGAATGAGCTACATCGAGCCCACGAGTGAAGAAGGTATTTTAGATACCTGTAGTATAGATTAAGGTATTTTAGATACCTAAGTGTAGAGTAGGATATTGAAGATATCCTTTGAAAATAAATAAGGTATGTTAAATACATACATGTAGAAGAGGCACAATTAAATATTATAAGTAAATATATCGTCCATAAGAGACAATAATTGTTGAGTTCAAAAACTCGAACGATGTGACTAAACATAAAAGATAACTTGGGTGTTGGAGACTAAAGTGAACGATCTAATTGACACAATGATGAAATGATAATTCAGTATGTAGCTAAAATGATAAATGAAATTGATATTAACAATGAATTCAGCATTTAATGTCTTTGATATGCCATTTCCCCTTGATGCCATTGGTATCCTCCAAAACATACACCAAAGGTGAAATTTTCCGCGTGACTTTACATTTGATAAATTTAGGGGCGAGTTTGGAGCAAAAATATGAACCGGCATTGCTTTGAGCATAGTTCTTGCGCCAAACTATATCGCCGACGTTAAACTCTTGGAATGATCTACGAAGATCATATCGAGCGCTATTTTTTTGATGTGCTATATAGAGACTGGTTTGAACCTTTTCAAATATAGATGAGAGGAGACCAGCATTTTCTGCATAAATATCACGAGGCATAAAGATAAATTCCTCTAGGTTATTAGTTGGAGTGTAGAATGAACCACAAGAAATAGTTTCACGACCGTAAACTAAAAAGTTGGGACTGAAACCGGTTACGGCATTGACACAACTGTTCATAGCGTGTTGAATTTTAGGGAGGTATTGATCCCAGGTTCTATGATCTTCCCCAACGAGAGACGCCAGAGCAGTGATAATTGTCCTGTTGTATCTCTCCGTAGGGTTTACTAGAGGGCAATAAAAGGGAGAGTAAGATTGGAAGGGAACTTTGTACTTGTTTAAGAATGCAGTAAATGCGCGAGATTGAAACTGAGGTCCGTTGTCCAGAATGATTGTTTGAGGCACACCATGAGTGAGAAATACTGAGTTCTCGAGGAGGCAGGTTATGTTTTGAGTAGTAGCACGTTTTAAGGGAAAAATTAAAGTATATTTAGTAAAGGTACAGTTTACAACTAAGATATACTGATTGCGACCTCTTGTCATGGGCAGAGGACCCATAAGGTCGAGAGATATCGACTGGAAAGGTCTAGAGCAGATTTTAGGTTTTCCCATGACCCCGTAAGGAGAATGATTGGGATGTTTGTAGGCCAAGCATGTTTCGCAATTAGAAATATGAGTCGCGATATCCTTGAAAATACCGGGCCAATAATAGCGTAAGGACAGCTTCTTGTAGGTTTTGAAAATACCAAGATGAGGTTCTTGAGGGGACGCGTGGTTTGTCTCAATGAGATTATTTCTCTCGTGTGGAGGAGGAACTTCTTTCCAAATGAAGTCTTCATTGAGACTATCAGGAGAGTGCATGCAACGATAGAGTTTGCCGTCTCTGCTGGTGAAGTTGGGATACGCATCCGGATTGTTTTGGCAACCTAGTAAAATCTTGTTATAATATTCCACATCCCGATTAGGAGTTGAATCATTTATTGAGATTGGGTTTACTCCTTCAGATGGAGGTTCTTTGCTGTCCTGAGTTTTGGATCTGGATAGTAAATCAGGGACTACATTATCTTTTCCTTTTTTATGTTTCAGGATAAAGTTGAAGCAGGATAGACGTAATGTCCAACGAGCAAGTCTTCCTGAAGGATTGGACAAGTTGAGAAACCACTTAAGAGCTGCATGGTCTGTGTAGATTGTGAACTGTTTCCCATTATCCAAATAGCAGCGCCAATGTTCCAGAGCTGTGATCACTGCAAGAGTTTCTCTCTCCGTGGTTGAATAGTTTTGTTGATGTTTATTAAGTGCTTTACTCATATAGGCGATAACGACCTCCTGGCCATTCTGGTATTGAGTAAGCATTGCACCTGTGCCAAAATTAGATGCATCACAATGTACACTGAATGGTGCATTGAAGTCCGGGCAGGCAAGGATGGGAGTAGTGACAAGAGCTTCTTTGAGTTTTTGAAAAGCTGCGGCCGCATCAGCAGTCCAGATAAACTTGGGAGCAGATTTCCCGGAGCAGGTTAGCCTGTTCAGAGGTGAAGCGATCGTACTGAAGTTTGGGATAAATCTTCGAAACCAGCTGCAAGTACCAATAAATCTTCTTACTTCTTTTCTTGAGGTTGGTGTAGAATACTCTAGAATGGCTCTGATTTTGTCAGGATCAGCACGTAG
Source organism: Aethes cnicana (assembly GCA_963971205.1). Classification (NCBI taxonomy): domain Eukaryota; kingdom Metazoa; phylum Arthropoda; class Insecta; order Lepidoptera; family Tortricidae; genus Aethes; species Aethes cnicana. Next base: position 8,855,695 of record OZ020286.1, read on the forward strand.
GCCGTGTTCATCCACAATAAAGCCGAGGTACTTGATTTCTTTTCTGAAAAACTGTGATTTCTCAAAGTTTATTGTTAAGTTGGCGAAGGATAATTTTTCATAAACTTTCATGAGGAGGGAAATATGTTCATCGAAGGTTTCACTGATAATGACGATATCGTCTAAATAGCAGAATACTTTGTTGTCAAAATCTGGGGTAAATAACGTATCCATTAGTCTTTGTTGAGTTGCGGGAGAATTAGTTAGTCCGAAAGGCATTACCTTGAATCTGTACATGCCTCTTCCAGGTACATAAAACGCAGTCTTGTCTTTATCTGAAGGGTTGAGTGGTATCTCCCAAAATGCCTTAGCGATGTCAATGCTTGAGAGGAATTTGGCGTTTTTAAGATTGTCAAGGATCTCAGAAATGAGAGGGAGATTATAAGCGTCACGACGAGTGACTGAATTAAGTTTTCTACTGTCCACACAGAAACGCCATTCGCCATTTTTTTTAGGAGTAATAAGCACCGGGGAAAGCCATGGACTTTCACATTGTTCAATAACGTCCCATTTTAGCATTTTGTCGACTTCTTCAGTAAGCGCCTTCTGTTTTTCAGGGGATAGGCGGTAGCATCTTTGTTTGATGGGGAGAGAATCGCCAGTATCAATCTTGTGGGTGATAAGGTGGGTACGACCCAGTACTCCTTTCTTTTCAAAAGAGATGTTCTTGAATCGTTGGATTATATTATCAGCGATATCCTTTTGATTTGTAGATAAATGTTCGTAAGTTAATACTTTCTTATCAATATCTCGGATAGCCGTGCAATTGAAGTCCGAGATATTAGAAGAAGACAAAATAGAGGGGAGAAGATTAAATTTATTCCAGAAATCAATGCCAAGTATCAGAGAAGGGAATAATTCTGGGAACGCGTATGCTTTTATGATATGGGACTGTTCATTAAAAGACATAGGCACCTCAAAGTAACCTATAGATTTTATGTTTTGACTGCTAGCGGTCGAAATAGTAATAGCATCAGACTTGGAAAGTTTGTAGCCTAGCTTGAGAATTTCTAAGTGAGAGTTATTACCGAATATTGTTACAGAACTACCGGAGTCCAGCAAACCAGACATGATTAAATTATTGATTGTTACATTAATGAATGGGCGTTTGTAGTCGATTTCATTAGAGTAAAGAGTAGTAGAAATTCTGTAGCATGAAAAAAAGTTTTGCAGAGTTTTGAGCCAGTTCTTCCATTCATTAATATCGAAGTTTGAAGTTCTTTCCAAGTCTGTTACTAGTTTTTTGAACTTGAGCTGGGTTTGGGATTGCATTTGGGACAATCAGCAGTCTTAAATCCCTTAAGACCACATTTGAAGCAGATAATAAAGTGGGGTTGAGTACAAGTGTTCAGAGTGTGACCGTGCACACGGCATCGCACACAGAAGATGTTCTGCTGAAGAGGTACAGCTGGAGCAAGCGCATTTACCTGATGGGGTTGGGGTTTGAATGGTTGGTACCTTGTAAAGTACGTTGTGGGTTTCGGGACGGAAGGAGAAAGTTTCGGTGTAGAAGGTCGAGGTTTGTAGTTGAACTCCGCGGTTAAGAGATTCTGTTCTGTAGTTGGTTCTTTGAACTGTCTGTCTCTGTCCAGAAATTTCTCATAGTTTTGGCACACTGTCAAAAGAGAGTCAATAGTAGTACAATCCTTTAGTGCGACAAAGACTGAATAACAGGGTCTGATATTTCTTAGAAGAATATCCAACTGTTCTGGCTCAGTAGGTTTTTTAGAAAGGCGAGAAAACATTCCTGTCATAATAGAGATATAAATAACGATCGGCTCGTCAAGGCCTTGGGTTCGCTTCCTTATGGCTTCGAGGAGCTTATAATCGTAATCGAAGTCACTGAAGTCTTTGAGGAGAAGTTGAGAAATTTCAGACCATGTTAGGTCAGGATTACGATTTATCTGAAATCTAAACCAGTGCAGAGCATTATCGGTGAAGATTTCGAAAGCTTGACTAGTAAGAAGATTTCTGTCAAGACCTCGAGTTATGCAATATTCATCCAGGTTTTGAAGAAATGACCTGGGGCAAGACTTCCCGTTAAAAGTATGTCTTTTCAGGTCCTTGAAGATTTGAAGATTAGAAGGTTGCTGCTGAGGGGGAATAGGATACATCACTTGGAGGGGAAGGGCCTGAGCCGATGAGTGTAAAGGGAAACTAGGAGTAGTCGGGACTTCAGGAATGGGCACAGAAGTGGTTGGAGCGTCGGATAAAATAGGGGCGTTTTCAGCGGGAAGAAAGGTGTAAGGTTCAAATTTGTTAACCAGGCTATTATATTTAGCCTTAAGAGAATCAAACGTTTCCTGTAGTTCTGGGTTTTGGTCGATATCTATGCGATCAAACCTGTAATGCAAGTGGTTTATAAATGTTTCTATCAAGCGAGTATATTTTGAGTCACCCTGTAAGAGTTTATAGATTTTTCTTTCAAGGTACTCAAGAGTGTAATCAATTTGAGGAAGGTCTTCCTCTATTGGAATTATTGAGCTCAAAATATCCTCTGATGCAGTAATGGAAGCCAATCTTTGAATTTGTTTCCTTAAGCGGAGAACTGTGTCAGCTGGTTCCTCTAATCTAACTTTAACCTCGTATTCCAGTTCAGGTTTGTTGAGATATTCAAATCTAATGACGTGAGACATTATGAAGAATTAAATAAATTGAAAAATATACCTTGTTTGATTTTATGAGTATGTGCAATGAACTATATGAAAAGAAAATAATAAATTGAGTAAGACTTTTGTGCAAGACTGTACTGAATTTATTATTTTTAAATTTTGTGTAGTGGCCAGTGTTAAATGAAGGAGATTGATTGAAACAAAAGAGGTTATGTAGGGAAAGGATGAAAGAGTGAAATAGAAGATGAAGGAAAGAGAAAGGTGATTGTTGGAAGGTGTAAAGTGTCAAGAATTTTAATAGTTGATCCGCAAGATGGAGATAGTAGTACTGGGATGGAGAGTTGTTGACAATAAGTAGTCCAAACAACGAACTATAGGTGGCAGCACCAAGTTATGTAAGAAGCAGATCCCCAGCCAAGACCAAGGTGACAGCACCGGAAGTAAGTAGTACCACCGCCAAAGCTCGAAGGCAGCACTTAAAGATAAAAGTTATAAAGTATGTAGTACCACCGCCAAAGTACAGATGGCAGCACTTAGAAATGAAAGTTATAAGGTATGTAGTACCACCGACAAAGTCCAGATGGCAGCACCATCTATTAGAAATATTTGAGGAATTATATATATGAGGTTTACCTTAAGTTTTTTGTTTTTTAAATTGTACCGGCCAGTATTGAAATGAAATTAAATAAATTATCAGCCAAAGAGGTAGGTAGCACTAGAAGAAGTGTTGTTTAAGAATTTTGAAAAATATAAAAATAGACATAAATAAATATAGAATACGTAGAATTAGAAGAGTCTAGAAGATTAAGGTTGGGCGCCAAACTGTCGTGAAGCGACAATTAAGGGGTGAAGGTGAGAGGAAGGAAAGAGTAGGTATACACAATAAATATATTTACAATAAAAGAAAGAAAACCTATTTACAATTATTAAAAAAAGGTGATGGAATATGGGGGAAGTGGTGAGAAGTGGTGTTATGAAGAGCGGTGTGGAGGTAAGTAAAGTTGAGTCAGGGTGTGGGACGAGTGAAGGATGATGTGAAGGTTGAAGGAGCTCGGGGTGGAGAATGATTCAGCAGCACGGCGTAGTGGAAGGGTGGCACAGGATATTGGTGAGTCGGAATCAGGAACAGCGGCACAGGTCTTTACTGGACGGTGGAGGTGTGCAGGGTCAGAGCGACGCTTCGAGGTTCAGCTGGTGGCTGGCACGGGGTAGTACTGCTGCAGGGTGGATCAGCGTAGTGGTGACGTCGCAGTGGACCGTCTCTGGATGGCAGAGTGATGCCACAGGCTCGGTACACGTAAAGAGCGGCACGGGTGATAGTACAGCGGGTAGAACGTCAGAGGAGATGGAGCCAATGGCTTTCACAACGTAGAAGGTGAGTCTTTGTACGGATATTTAAAGTTGTCCGCACACCAACTAGAAGGACTTTGTGCGGATAGATTTTAGAGTCGTCCGCACACCAACTCAGAGATGAAGTAGATTATTAAGTTAGCACGGCCAAGAGGTTGCCAGAGGCTTTGGGCCTTTTTGCAGGGTCCTGGGGGCTGGTCGACCCCCAGGACAAAGGTCTTATAATTTCGACTGCTCCGTTTGAGAGCTGAAGAAGAACTGACCATCCTTGCGGCTATATCGATAAGGAAACCTTGGATGGAATTTTTAGAGAATTTGAATAAAATTAGAAATAGAACATCAAATTTATCGCCCACCAGCGAGAAACCTATCATTTTACCAAAGGATTGATATGTCGTGACCATAGTAACGGGTATCAACAACATTGTCAACTACGTCAATATTTACAAAAACCACTATTTCACCGAAATTATAAAGGCAAAATTGTAATGTTCAAGTAATTCAAGAAGGAAAAATAATAAGAGGTCGCGACAAATACATTGCCGCGACGTAATTTGAGTGTCGGATCGGTAAACGCGAGACAAAGAAGAAGCTTGGATGTACGTGAGATTATAGTGTTATAAAAATGTGTTTGTGTACAAGGGATCCGATGAAACGTTATGTTTTTAATTGCAGGAGCAAGTTAATGATGAGTATAAATGAAAGTGTAACTTAAAAGGTAAGTAATGATATGATACCCTACAACAAGCTTAACAAAACGAAATAAATAGAATGCAATATCCATAGGTTTTTGTATCACATTTTAAGTAAAAAAGCACTCAACTGCTTAATTTGACTTCCTTTCACCTCCCAAATAGCAAAGTTCTCAAGTTAGGATACATTTGGGTTAATGTAGAAAGTGTGAAATAAAGTTGTAATTTTGTGTCAAAACGTGTCAATTATAGCATGTGCTGTTATTAGCCAGTTGGATAACACTCAGAGTTTCCCAAAACTATAACATTTTGGACAAAAGTGTCTAATCATTGCTTCCATTTAGGCCGCAATACCAACTCAGGGATCGAAAACTTTTGGCTTACACTTGAGTACGAGTATAGGTACCTACCTAAATAATACCTTTTGTTACTTAGTAGGTATAGATATCGCTATGCTTGAGTAATATACTTTAGTCTAATCAAAGCGTATATTCCTACTAGCTTCTGCGTGCGATTTCGTCGGCGTCGAATTCTGTAACAGCGTTCCCGCGGAAACTATGCGGTTTTCCGGGATAAAAAGTAGCCTATATGTTGACCCGTGTTATCTCGTGTAATCTACCTACCCTCATATAAAATTTTGTGGCAATCCGATCTTAGGTATTTGAGGTTAATTCTGTCTACATTTAGATACATAGGTAGGTACTTGCGGTCATAACTTCTACAGACTTATAGTAAGACTCGTGGAACATGCATGCAGACGATCATCTGTCGCCTGCGACCTTTTCTGCGTTAAGTTACATATTAAACTTCCATCCATCTTTTGATTTTGTACAAAGTAGCAGGTCTACTGCTGCAGCCTATTTGCGTCCCACTGCTGGGCACAGGCCTCCTCTCATCACGAGAGGGTTAGGGCTATAGTCCCCACGCGGGCCCAGTGCGGATTGGGGACTTCACACACATCTTTGAATTACTTCGCAGATGCGTGCAGGTTTCCTCACGATGTTTTCCTTCACCGAAAAGCTCTGTGGTAAATTCAAATTGAATTTCGCACATTAAGTACACTTAGAGGTGCGAGCCGGAATCGAACCCCCGACCCTCTGCATGAGAGGCGGTAGGTCGAAAGTAGCAGGTCACTCTCCAGCAAAAATCACGAGAATCCGTCGCGCTGTATCGACGCGATAGGAATCAAATAAACACGCTTTAACTTTTAAGAGTAGCATTAAGTATGGATTAGGTCGGATAGAAAATGTTGGTAACTCCTGCGCAGCTGGAGGCGCCCGGCTGTTTGTTGTTTGCCGCGACACGCAGCGCTCGATTTTATCTCTCACACAACACAATCACACTACAACACCTAATAGAATCGGTGCCTTTCTACGAATTAACTTCTTCCGGTAGGTATAGTTAGTGTCGATCAATCTCTCGAAAATGGCTAATTTTCTTAAGTCCAAAAACGTGTCGATCTTATGAATCAAATAATACATTACCTACCTACATTTTGAACAACTCAAATCTCGATAACCTAGTATGTAAGAATAAAAATGATTTATTTGCCAGAACATTTACACAAGGTGATATTTCGTGTGTATTAGATTAAATGTTTTGTCGAACAATCGACATGCAAATTTTTACACATTTACAAAGAAGATTATACTTTTCAAAAATAGTTCGGGCTATAAGTACTTATTTCTTAGTTTAAGTTATACTTATTAAATTGAATACAAAGGAAACTAAATCTTCGATAAAGGTCGTTTGCAACGATCCATACGAAAGGACCAAACCAATCGACGGCTACGCCGCTGAGCTGAGAAACGTAGGTAAGTAAATTTTAAACGATGTAAAAATTTTGCGTATCTACATAAATGCATCATTTGTCATGTATCTACGAGTAGATGGCTGAACTGTTTGAAAGACGGGGTTAACAACGGTCAAACTGTTAACAATTATACCTAAAATAGGTAGGGGCTATGCGGCTACAGCACATCGCAATTCGTAAATGAAACAGAAAATAATTAAAGTACCCATTTTATAATAACCATGACTATTAAAAGACAATCTAAAGTGCATCGAACAAATGCATGGTCCGTTAAAATATAAAATGTGGTCATAATAATTATTAAATGCAGGTAATTTGCAATTATTGTGGCCGACAGAACGATATTCGCTTTCTTTTTGAATATTTATGGAGCAATTTCACTAAAAGCAACATCATTACTTGTCGGGGGCGGTTGAGTGCTTTATTTCACACGTCGCTGTTGTTCTACAAGAGGATATTTTCAAATTGACCTCGTTATGTTTCGTTGGAGGCGTTTGATATGGTAGAGTTGGGGGATATTTTTTCACTAAGTGAGTAGGTAAGTCAGTTACGTAAAAATAAACGTGCATACTGTGGAGACTGGCCGAGTACAATCGGTTAGTTGACACATTATCTTCCAAAAATAGGTAATTTTAAGCGTAGAATATTGTGTAGCTTTTATTATTGAGTTTTTTACTATCCTTGGTAATGTGCGCATCTCTCAAAATATAATATCAATTCAACTTAAAATCTATTATTCCTAGGTTAGACAGTATTAGGGCAGTAAATAGGCCAGTCTTCAAGATTTAGTTATTTTAATAAGCTAGACTTCGTCTTCGTGTCTTCGGATTCCACCGCTGATCTCCGTGCCTGCAGCATCTACCTGAGCTAACATCAACCCCCCGCTACATTTGGTGGAGGTGCGGGGTAGTGCTGAAGGTGGTGGTTGTGTGAAGCGCTTTCAAGGAGTGATGGAATGGACAACCGCATGGCGAAAAACACGGTTGTACCGATTTTATTTATATTAATCAAAATTTTCATCCATTGTCATATGCACCACGTTCATTTATTTGAGGAAAATGGCTGCCCATAAAAATCACAATAATTATTTTTAACAATATTCTACTGTCCTTTTGTTACATTACAAATAATAACGATAGATTCAAGAGGAATAATATAATATTGTTATATTTTTCTTTATAATTCTAAATAAATTCACTTCGATCACTTTTCTGGAGCAAGAATCCGTTGGAGCAAATCACGGACTATTCTTCATGCTGCGTCAGGAACGATAGATTTCTTCTTCAAAGTTCTCTTATGTTGTGATCATAGCTTTTCTTCTTGCTATTACGAATTTCTCCCCAATATTTCTTTATTCGTGAAAGGCGGGTGAAATTTTCTATGCTCGCAATGTTTATTTTATATTGAATATAGGTAATTACTTTTATAATAACGTTTATTTTGATATATGATTGACTTTGTCATATTTCAAAACATTTCTCATTAATATTTTATATGGCTTAGGTAGGTTAATATTTTCATTCCTAGAACAAATAGTTCGTATTGTGAATGAGGGATAAATAAATATAGTTTGTGATAAGACGTTCGTGAATAGAAACCTTTATGGTGACTTTTGTAGTTGTCATTGAAAATATTTTTAATGAAGAGTAAATACTTGACATGACTTTGTGACATATCTGTCAAATGATAATAAATGGTTTTATATGTAAACAAATACTTATGAAATAAATAATAACGTAAAGTATTTGAATAGGTAGGAAGTTTTTATATTAATTAAAGATAATTGAATATGCAGTGCTTGAATAGGTAGGAGTTTTATAATAATTAAAAGGTGGTATTTAGAATTGAAGTAAAGAAGTGTTGAAGTTGAAGTAGCAATGATTATCATTGGTTGTGATAAAAGTAGGTATGAGTAGTTGTGTAATGTGTTTGGTGTAAGATTTTCGTGATGGCAGAACCAACCACAACTCAATCTATGCCATAGGCTTTTGAGGGGGCTTCGTTGCTTACCAGTGGATTGGGTATGTTGTTGCAGAGTCCGAAGCATTTACATGATTTCTTTGCATCGAAAATATTACGTCTTGCTTAGGTTTTATATTACGTAGGAATTAGTGTAGTTATGCAGTTAGGTATACGTAGCGAAGATGTTGAGGTATGTAATGTATATAGATAATGTAGATAGTGTATAGTGTATAATTAGTGAGAATTTCTTGATGTAGAAAGCGTAACCTGTGTGTAGAATGTGTATATATGTGTCTTTTATAATTATTAGGATAATGACTTTTTCTTTCAGTGACATAGTGATTCTATTCTTAGTGTTTTTCTTTTATAGGCTATTGTATCGAGCACATTGCCTAATGAATTTAAATAAATAAATGGCAATGATTAGTTATTAATAAACGGTTTCATAATAATATTTATGATACCGCTGTCATAGTCAGTGATAAATAAACATAGAGATCCCTTTTTAATTATTTTTCATTTTTTTTTTTAAATAACTGTCAGCTGCCTTTGTGTTCAAACAAATTAATTAATTTTAATTATTTTTTTTCTCTCTCTTTAGAACCTGCCTAGCTATGATTTATAATATGTTGCTTAAAGACCATGCTCACACCTTTGTTTTTTTTCATGTGCTGTCACCGTGGCGATTTGTGGAAGTTACTCTACGACCGTGTCTTCGAGGTATATCCATGGGCGGGCAGACGACCCCTCATATGTAAGGGACTGCACCCCATGGATCGCCAAGAAGAAAATGTTTAAATATATTTGTGCGGTCGCTCGTTTGCTTTAAAGCTTACCTTTTAAAAGAAAATTATGTGACTTCCGCAAGTCTGTAATTTTTTATTGCAAGGAGAGGTTTCAAAGTTTACATAATTTAGCTTTTTGAACAATATTGTATCAGGTTAGGTTAGTCCGATTATTCTTGTTTGCGGGTTTTTTTTTTAATATCGTCGGGATGTTTTTTTACCCGAAATCCACCTTTTCTAGTATTCATTATTGATTCAGATTTTCTTTTAAGAGTGTTAATTATTTATAATGAATACGGATGGAAAGGTTGGTTATTCCTTACACAGGAACAAACTTAGTTTTGTAAATTAAAATTCCCGACGTAGGGTAGGGCCTTCGTTAGCTAGGCGGTTCCTCGAAAGGGGAGGAGGGAAATGTGGAGACTGGCCGAGTACAATCGGTTAGTTGACACATTCTCTTCCAAAAATAGGTAATTTTAAGCGTAGAATATTGTGTAGCTTTTATTATTGAGTTTTTTACTATCCTTGGTAATGTGCGCATCTCTCAAAATATAATATCAATTCAACTTAAAATCTATTATTCCTAGGTTAGACAGTATTAGGGCAGTAAATAGGCCAGTCTTCAAGATTTAGTTATTTTAATAAGCTAGACTTCGTCTTCGTGTCTTCGGATTCCACCGCTGATCTCCGTGCCTGCAGCATCTACCTGACCTAACATCAACCCCCCGCTACAATACCTACCATAAATCAGGCTTATCAAGTTGACTCAGATATAATATGTGTTACCTTACCTAGTAAAAAAATGAACTAGTTTGTCTTCAACACGAGACGCAAGGTACATATAAGTACTTAGTAGGATCTTTAATGTTTGCAAGTTTCAGACTTCCTGTGATACCTAACTTCCGCGTGTTTATGACTGAATTCCGTAAACATGGAAGTCTTACATTTTATTTTACAGGATCTAGGTATACGTAAAAGTACCTACTTGCCATTGTTTATTCGCTAATTCTTTGGAAATTACCTACAATCAAGATCGAGATTCATACCAGACTTTGAGAACTGTATAGATAAGACGAGATACGTCGCGTTATGTTGTAGGCACTCGGTACCTATATACCATGAATATATTGTCAGTCAGCTGTGATTATCATTTGACACGGCGTCTCTGGCAGTGTAGCTTTAAGTGGCATACGAAGGAAGCCGCCGCCACCCCTCTAATTACGAGATCCGCAGATAGCGCAGGCTTTTATCTCGAACACTTCCATTAAGAAAATATACAGCTTCGTTGCCCACTAATCATACATTACAGTATTTTCCAACGCGTAAACCGAATTGAAAATATTTTGATAGACAAAATTATAATTGTTGGGTTTGAGAGTGCCGCCATTTTGTTTTCTCACGCATAAAGCTGCGGCCTCAACTTTGGGTGTTACGAATTAGTTTGCTCGAGCATTTGTCGACCCTTGTTAAACTCGCATTAGCGAAAGAATGTCTATTTTACAGGTGTGTGTGCCACTATTTGTGATCCACGACTCTACAGGCATGGACCGCAGTGTTTTCATCTGAAACCTTTTCAAGACGTAAACCAGAATTACTTATAGGACTGGATTGGGTAGCTTTGATGAAAATTCTTCCATTGATGGATGGATGGATGGATCCATTCTGATGATCAGCTTTTATAGCTGATAATTGTGTAAAACACGTGAGAACCGCCATTTACTTAACAACATAATTTGCTTCTTCTAATGGATTCGTTTTATCTCAAGTTTCGATTTTAATTACGCAAGCGGCCATTGTTGTGATTTTTAGGCGGAAACCAAACAATACCTTCGGTCAAATCGTTTGAATGGAGGCGTTCTGAATGTTATCCGACGCCATCGTTGCACTATCTAAGTATCTATTGTTTACCCTTGTATGAGTATTTAGTTAGTAAATGCCAAAGTGATGAATGATGATGCAAGGGTGAGTACTGTAGATAATAAATGAGTGTAAATTATAGACGTAACGTCATAACGTCATTAACGTCTTACAAATCAATGAACGCCGGCTGCGCGCACGAAATAACATGACGCATTAGTAACGTTACGGTGCAAGCGAGAGCGCGGAGCAAGCGATAGAAAGGCACGATCGGCCTAAGCGTGACGTTATCACGTAAAATTATCGTCCGTAAATAGACTTTATAGATGACCAATTTTTTTAAATAGGGAAAAGTAAGTAGTCGCTGCGCAAGAATGATTAAAAAAAGCATCTGTAATTATATCTCAAAATGAATTGTTTTCCTAATTAAAGTCTCTTAATTATAACCTAAATTAAATGTTTTATTTTTGGGCTATAATTTAGGGACTTCCTCCTTAGCGCAGATTCTATTGGAATATTATCCCAATTTTTACTAACTCGAATGGGCTAGGCCTCGGATAGTTTCTGCCGGTTTTATAAGCTTATTTGCGTCGTATAGCATTACAATCCAACTTTATACTTAATCATGCTTTTAAACTGAATTAATTTTACTCAGAGAACAGGATTGAATTAGGTACCTATTTAATTAAACGTTATCAATAATCTGACATTATTTTAAAACCATCTCTCAGAGATCAAACTTCAGCGATAGCTAAAACCGCAGCGTTTAGGCACCTAACAAAGGCATTTATCGTGTCCGAGCTTAATTATGAATAAAGTGCAGGACACAAATAACTGGCGCGCGGATTAAGCATTAATAGACTCTTTGTGGACGGTATAAATGTTACACAGCGCGCCATGTTTAGCTGTGTCGTGTAAAGTGGAGCAGTGTAAAGCCTGAGGGTAAGGCTTGAGTGGGTTCTCGAGTTGGGCGTTCAGCGGGGCGGGGCGTGCGGCGTTCCTGTCAAACAGAGACAATCGATGAATCCAGCGTATATTCGAGTCACGAAGTGATCCTATAGGGAACGTAAAAGGAATCTCCCTGCAGCTTCCCGGATACACACGCTATTCGAGACTTCAAAAGTAACTGCTAAGTGAGTCACTAGATCCCAAAGTCCAAACGTCGTTCGGAGCATAAAGCTTACCCTGCGGAGCATGAAGCTGCCAGTCCAGTCGTGAATTTGTGAGCGAGACGCACGGATCGGTTAAGTGCGCTTCTTTGCTCTCTCGCGAAAATTGGGAAACTAACCATCCTCATTTGGGCTATGGGAAATCCTATATGCGTATGTAAATCGTTAGTAGTTAGGTATACATAGATACGCTTGGCCGCCACTTAACGCTGCATGCAGCATTCGCCAAACGCTCCGCTTCCACTCCGAGTTCACTCAGGCGTCACACCTCGGCCACGACTTCGCGCATCAGCGGCAAGCGTTTTACGGACACATAGCGCGATCGTGACGCCCGCCGCTCATCAGTTAGCAACCGTCACGCGCAATATGTCAGTAGGTATATGTCAGTAAAACGCCCGCCGCTGCCGCTGCCGCGTGAAGTCGTGGCCCAGCCGTTAGCGTTAGGTACCCATAAACGAAACGCGACGCGCGGCCTCTGTCGGCTAATTTGCGAATTAGCGCCGAGCGACGACCCACTCAGGCGCAGTAATCGCATTAATTAAAAGCGCGCGTTTCTCACACCGACGCGTTTCAAACTTTGCCGTTTGTCTTGATTGTAGGGTGTTTGCAGGAAGTTTTAGAATTTTTTCTGTTTCGTTTTTCGGTGTTGAGTTAGGTATTTGAGTACTTGAAATTTTTGGTAGTAGTTAGGTGGGTAATATTATTTTGTGAAAAAAGTTGTAAAATCTAAATGATAATTGATTTAAAATTTAAATTTAATTTTTGTTTTTGTACATCCAAGAACATATTACCTACAGTAGGTAGGTTAAGTTATAGTACAGTGGTGGTGACCACACCACTGCAGCGCCACCCAACAACAGCCTATTTATCCCACTGCTGAGCACAGGCAGGGCTCTCATCGCGAGAGGGTCTGGGCTATAGTCCCCACGCGGGCCTAGTGCGGATTGGGGACTTCAAACACATACTTGAATTACATCGCAGATGCGTGCAGGTTTTCTCACGGTGTTTCCCTACACGGAAGCTCAGTTAAAATACTTACGTATAAATCCTACCTACTTATATTGAGATTATACGTCAGTTCCTAAGTCATTCGACATTCACAATTTAGCTACAATACAACAAACCAGTACCTACGACGCCCAACACTTTCTACCTATAGATTAGATACTCGATCATGTGTGTGTCTACCTACACAGTAGATACATAGAAGCTGGTTGGGTACCTACATGGGCAGTGTTTGCCGAGATCGATGTCACCGCCTTTGTTCCCACTAGGTAACGACATTGCGACGTGTAATGGAGTAAGTGCTCTGCAAAATGGCCCGAGACACGGCTTTTAATGCAATTTCGCTCCCTTTGTGAGTGGAAATTGGCGCAATCAATCCATTTGCACTTTGTTTCGCCAACAGCACGGCAGCGGGGCTTTTAGAGACAACTAAATTGTTCCTTTTTCCTGAACTCTGGACATTTTCACTCCGCAGTATTAGTTCGGGTCGTATCTATGTTCTGATCTTTGTTTTTAACCGCATTTAAAAATGTAGGTCCTTGGGTATATACCTATTTTAGTTTTTTTCCAAACATTTTCTTACGGCTTAAGGAGTACCTACACAGAAGTAGAGTCGTGGAATCAGTAATACCTACTATAAAATTACTTAGAATAATTTTAATGTCCGTTTCTGTTAGCACGGGTGTAGTTGCGCACTACTGGGTGATTTCTAATCGATAATACAAAATCAATGTTTAACAAACATATTCCCCAAACTTGTTACAGATTGTATGTATTGTCCTCATTGAGTGTAGAAAGGCCCTAAATTAATTGACTATGGCGATATAGGCTGTAACAAAATTGTCTTTGCTCGCATGGTGAATGCTTCCGTTGTCTATGTCTCTTCTTCCGGTGATGTCAGTAATGTTAGCGCGTTCTATTTTTATATTAATTGTATTTTAATGAAACAATATGACGAACATAAGTGCTGGTTTTATTTTGAGCAATAAAACAACCACTTAAAGACGTACAGCATTTATTTTAATTCTAACATCATCTCCGTCCCGACTTCGTTCCAGTGTGTTGCGCAGTACAGGTGAGCACTGCACGATCTTAGCAGACTTCTTAACAAAACTAAACCCCTCTACTAAATCTCATACTGCTAATTTCATCATCATCAGACTGCTAATTTAATTAAACGTATTTTTTTCTAGTTTTAAACTATCCTAATGTATGAAGTTTTTTAATTCATGAAATATTTATAGAGGCTTAAGAGGGTTTATCCCGAAAGTTGGCAACGTCGCATATAGCTGTCATGCGTTTCGCGGTTTTTATGAAATTCTGAGTTAAAAAAGATTGATTACTGAGTTAAAAAAGTAATCATTCTATGTATAAGAGTTCGAAAATAGCCCCTGGCAGGCCACGGCAGCTATCGGAGGCAGGCTTGATCAGGCGACGACGTGTTGTCCAACATATGTATCAGCTGGAACTGTAAGAGACACCCAGCAATGTCCAGGACTCAGCAGCAGCAGCCAGCGGCGGCGAGCGAACTGGGTCTCTATTCGAAACGTTCCATAGGGAAAGGGAAAGTCCCTATCCCTACCATCACGGCACTCAAATTGAAATCTAGCTGCTTAAAGTTCAGCTTCAACGCCGTGGCGCTTTGACGGTAAGGATAGGGAATTTCCCTTTCCTTGTGTAACGTTTCGAATAGAGCCTCTGAGCTCGTCTACGCCAGTAGAAGTAGTTACTGGACGACCGAGCTTTACTCGGGTGAAAAATAGCTAAAAACGAGTTTTCTCAGATATGAGATCTAGCTAGATCGATTTGTCGCCCCCGTAAACCCCTAAAGTATATTCCAAATTTCGTCCAAATTGTTAAGCCGTTTCTGAGATCGCTTGGATAAATAAATAAACAGAGAAATATACAAGATTAGCGCATATAAAGTAAAAGATCTTTAATAATATTGAACTGCGTACCTACCTGCTTAAGTGCCTACTAAAATTCTATGCGATGCGATATTTCGGCTTCTTAGGCACTGGTCCCACCGCGAGCGAGTAAGCTATGAACTATCGGCTATTTTCTAGCTCAAGAAACGAACAAAAGATAATCGCTTTCGTGTAAATAAAAGAGAGAGATATATATTTATAGTTCATAGCTGGCTTGTTCACACCGCCGGCGAAGACACTCTCCCACCGCCCGGCGAGTAAGCGATAATTCCATACAATGTTTACTAGCCGCCCGCTGATTGTCAACTGTTTCTACTACATAATTTTACTAGTTGATAGCCGAGCTCGCTGATAGTTGGCGGTGGGACCACTGTTTACTAGTTGACCGCCGCGATAAAAGCTATCGACTATAAAACTAGCTCAGCGGTACTCGCCGGTGCCTGCTTGGCGATCAGACCGATCATTTTACCTTATGAGGTGGATGCGAGTGCACGTATTAATTTGAAATAGAAGGAAGGTCTTCTAAGACCATTTTCGCTTAGCAGTACGGAATCTGGTGGCTGCACTCACTGACCCAAAATCTATTTCCACCCTGTATAGGTCATTGGCGAATAGGGCCCTCTTAAGTTTTTTACCTTTATGCTGGGCCACCCGGCTGAGCTAGTGGAGCGAGTAATCGCCCGTCGCACGCAAACACTCGCTTATAGCTCAGCGTCTGAACTAGTAAAACTATACTCGCTTCTCGCCGCTCGCCCACTAGTTTGTAGTTTATAGTTTCACTCGCTTATAGTTTGTAGCCGGCGGTGGGACCAGTGCCTCAACAGTGTGTTGTAGGTACTTAATTTATTTTATGCCTTAAGTACTATAGTGCCTAGATTTAATATGTGGAACAGGAACCTCTGGTAAAAATGTGACAGCTACCTACCTTCTTACTCAAAAAAATAGATACCTATTTATCTTTCCCGTGTCAATGTCAAAGTGTACCTATTGATACTGATAAATATTTACGTAAGTTAAATGAATGTAGGCAATTACAATTTATTGTCGTCTGAGTTATTTACTAACGAATTGATATGGACAGAAACATTAACAGTGAGTATACCTACGTATATTGATATCATGGATGTGATGAAATGCAAATCAATCTATTAACCAGTAAACAGAAATGGTATTAAAACTGTTATTGAAAAGTTTCTGTTGGGGATATAGCCTACTCGCGGGCCCAGTGCGGATATAGGGGATATGCTATGTATATGCATATCTTTGAATTACTTCGCAGAAGCTTGCAAGCTTCCTCACGATATTTTCCTTCATCGAAAGCTCAGTAGGATTCAGAGCCTTGGATTGGAGTGACTTCTGCACTCAGACGCCGCGTAGCAACCAGCAGATAATGTTAAAGAAAAATAGAGACGAGATAATTTCGAAAACCGTTGTTTCTATTAACCTTTTCAACACTAATCTTCTATCTATATACTTATATAAAACAAGAAACTGACTGACTGATCGATCAACGCAGAGCCAAATCTACTGGTCGTAGAGAGCTGAAATTTGGCATGCAGATTCCTTAGGGAACGTAGGGGAGCACTAAGAGAGGATTTCCCGAAATTCCCACGGGAAGTTGCGCATACGAAGTTGCGGGAAAAAGCTAGTGTCCAATATAATAGTCATATCACTCACACTCCGACTGACTTTACTGGATTGTCATTGTTTGCAAAGTTATCTACCATCACTAAATGAATTTACAGATGCTCACCGAACCTTCAGCAATGTTCCGGAGTCGCGCTTTCGCACAAGCCAAGTATGGCTGGCGGAAATGAACGACACGGAGGGAACGGGCGTCGAAATCATCGAGCTGCATTCTCGGGACGGCTCTCAGCCAGACGATTCTTTCGAGAACGTCCAGGGCGGCCACATGTGGAGTTACGCGAACTCAAACGGGCGACAAGATTTCAAGCATAGCTACGCCGCGAACCAACAAGCTAGGCTCAAACGGCGTCTCAAGAACCTTTTCACAGCCAACGATTCCTTCGACAGTGAATGCGACGAATCCTGCTTCTTCAGTAGACAGACCCATCCAACTGAAGAGCTCACGTTTAATCCAAACATAAACAGCTTCACTTTTCAGGACAGGCTTTCGCCGAGCAGCCTGGAAAGCGAGGAAACTGTAGACGCGAGTGAGCCAACGAGATGTGGGGATGTCGTTCTAGAGAATGAATACAACGGCAGCGGCGGATACGAAGAAGTGATCAGTTACAACTCGCCCTCCGACGGGATGAAACGCACTATATGGATCTATTCATTTAAAAACAGACGTCTTTTAGCGGAGAACGATTTTGAACTTGAGAATATTCCCAGTGGAAGTACTTGTTCTACCTCCAGTTCCCCAGAATTTGGAGAGGACGTGATTTCAGAGAAAGTTTCTCACGGTGGAAGAGTCGCTAGTCCCATCCCCAAAACCTACATACCTAGACTGGATTTATCGTCCGTCAACACTCTACCTAACGTCTCAGAAGTGACCGAGCCAAAATCCTCACACAACCTCAAGGAACAATTTCTCATTTCGAAGAAGCCAGCAAACGGCTGGATATTGGACAGGAACGAAAAACTCGAAGAGGTGAGTAAACAAAGCAAATCCACTAATGTAATTAACTGGATGGCGCTCTCGCCCAGGGAAAGGAGGCGGAGGTCGCGTCATACTAACTCGGACGTTCAAAACGTGACACAACTTATGCCCGTCGCCGAGGTCGCCTCATCCACGGATGAAAAGATAAAAACTGAACCCTTTCCGGAAATAACGGAAGACGTAATATCAAAAGCGGCTTCGCCGGGTAAGCAAAGGAGTGTGAAGCAATCTTCTACTTCAAGAAAAGCAGTAGAATCTCCCGGTCCCCGTGGGGATTTTAACAAATCCCTTCAGATACCGCATATAAAGTTGGATCGTAAGACGCCACTAGTGTCAAGCCCGATTACGGAGCCCATCGAAAAGCTCGAGAGCAATCTTTGGATCACAGAAGAGCCGAAACCGCGGCGGGAGTCGGTTCGGGTGCCTCGCAGAGATAAGGAAAGTGTTCACGTAGAAGTTAGTACTCCGTGCGCGGGAGACAAGTTGTTGGCAAGAAACATGGCCCTACTTAAACCGGCAGAGTGGAGAGTGTACTCCCCAATAGGAGGCAGCCGCATATCACTGCAGCTCTCTCTCAGCCTAAACTCCGACGCCGACCGCACCTCCCTCCTCCAACGGTGCATAAGCTGTTTCAAATGTTGCAAATACAGGTTGCATTAAATCAAACAAAGCGTACTTTCATTGGCGAATTTATTAAATTCAATCACTATCAACTTCCAGTAATTGAAGTACATTAAAATAAACCTTAAATTATTTATTCAATAAGGTACCTGGCGAAACAGTTTCGGTAAGGGAATCAAATTGCGTACTGTCAGAAATAGCCGAGCGCACGGCCCGGTCCGCGGGCTAGACCCGATTAAAAAACGCGTCTAATTGTCACAGGAATGTAAAAACCATTTATCAAAACTGAACAGGCGGCTCCTAAACTAAACACAAGTTCAATAATACCGTTGATCATACAAATAACTTATCTATACCTATTACAAAATGCACCAATGGCATGCCTGTCCCCCGACGGCGGGATCACATTATATTTCGTTTACATTATAGGTAAATCACAATCTGAATCAATGGGCTTTCATTACACATAAGTAAGCTCCAATTCATATTATAATGTTGATTCTAAATAACAGCATTTTTTTAAGTGAGTATTTGTATCTATAACTACAACTAAACGTATTATATGTTACTTGAATTTGTAGCATTGAGATGGTGAGGTCCTGTCTAAGACGTGACAGTTCAGGCATTCGATAAAAGTTACAAACTGACAGAAACTTAAGGTAATGCTTGAGACCGGCTCATACTTAAAACTAGAAATTAGAAGTCCACCCACTCATAGCAAGAATGAACCAAAAAAACTCATTTTGGGCGAATCAGCGAATTTACACTTACATTTGTTTCAAATCAGATATTTTGTAGTTTTACATGTAGCTTGTTATAGTCACGCATATAATATAGCCACGTGAAATGATGTTTATTGCTAAGACCTGAAACTGGCACCGTATGACTGTATTTTAGCGTAAAATGCGCTCTTCCAATTTTTATAAAGTAAAAAGTACAATAGATAATTGCTAAATATCACTTTATGCATACTCGGAGCGAGCATCCCTGCTCTTGCCTATTTTTATATCTATGTATCTGTAACATTATTTACAGGTCGCGGCATTTAACTTGAGCGGTGAGCAAAAGTAGAGGGGATTCCTGCGCATGATGGGCCAATAAGCGTGTTCGCACGACAAAGCGCCCCCTGCGCATCAAAGGTCACCGATCAAGTTCGGTGCCGATGCCTTTAAATATGCCAACTGACTTGCATCTTAAGTTCGCTACATCAAAAATCTTAGAAAATAAAATCCAAATAAAGACTACAGTGATCGAATCGTAACTGCTTCTGCTATAAGTTTACTTTTATGTGAAAACTGTATTGATTTGTAATAATGCCCGAAGAACTCTTATCATAAAACTGTAGACTAAACAATAGGGATGACGACATTTTTTTTTCCTTAGTCGATCAGGAAGATTATTGAAAAGTATTGGACACGTATTTTTTCTTTTTTCACGTAATCAAACTTATACGGAGATATATTGAGTTGAAATGTCGCGTGACGTCACGGTTAGGTACGATTTATACCTAACGGTGACGTAGTTAGCCCCCACTCTCCAACTTTAATGCGTTTTAACTTAGTCATTCTTTGTTAATTTGATAAAACAAAAAATACGTGTCTAATTTTTTTTTATCTGACTGACGGACTAATTAGAATTTCGATTTCTTCACCCTGTCGTCATCTCTATTATATGTTTGATCGATATAATACCATATTAATGTAAGCTGCCATAATACTAAGCACTTGACATGATTTTGATTTTAAGGCACGAAATAGACACAAATGACATGAACACAGACTAAGATTATGTTACCAATCCATACTGGCTTTACTTGTTTCGATTTATATCTACAGTCATGTAATATCGAATCAGCTAAGATGAAAAAAAAACATTCATTGAACATGTTCCTCTAAAGCCACCTTCAAAATTAGAGCTGTTAACATCAAGTACGGCTATTACCCAAATTAAGTTTGTTCCGTATAAGGGACTATGGGTTAGGGCTTTGAACCCGTATGAAAAATAACCTTAATAAGAGGACTAACATCAGTCAGAATAAAAAACACAACCCAAGCAATACATTTTACATCACCCTTGGCCGTAAAGTGGGATTTTCTGCCCGCTACGGGGAGAGAAAATCTCACTTCTTGGCCAAGGCAAGATGTAAAACTTTTGACGAACCACGGGCGGTAATTCGTAAAGCCCCAGATCGCATATTTATGGCCCTCACCTTCGGTTCGGGCCACAGAAACCTGCGATCTGGGGCATTTACGAATTCACCACCCTAGGTCTGTAATGTACTATTAACCTTTTCAACGCCAACAACTTATATGGCTCATGGCGTGCAACGGATAACGAAGTTAAAATACGTATGCGTAAGATCAATATTCGCTTTAGACGTCAGCCGTCTTCGGTATGCGAGTGACGGATTATCATAGCGTGTAAAAGGTTAAAATCCTGCACAACTTCGGGCAATCAATTTCTAGTCAATCAAGTGAACCTAGTTTTATACTTTAGTTTCTTTCTCTATGTGCTGACTCACAATCACGTCCCAGATAATGGGGGCTATCGCGTGTGAATTTGCCACTAGAGGCGCTAGTGTCGCGTGAGGTCCAATAACATTCACTTTTCACTGGTTTTGGCGGGCTTCGTGACATAAATTTTAATTTCTATAATTTACCTGTTCAAAAGTGAATTCTTTCGCGAAATTATCGCAAATATGGATTATTTCGCGATGAATGTGAACGCTTTGAAACAAAAATGAAAATTCCGAACAAAACGGAACTGCACAACAATGCGACATAGCTACTCGTTATGATGATAGTTATTTATAATTAATAAACTTAATTTGGTTCAAGATTTAAAACTTAGTTTCGGAGCCGATCTTATAGAGTCGCCTTTGACAGCTATACCTCTGGACCTTAGTCTACAGTGGCGCCAACTGGTGAGCAAAGAAACGATAGTCCCCATTCCTCGAGTCAAGAGAGTGGAGGCAGTGAGAGCTCTCGCCAACAGTATACAGGGCGTCCCACGGATAAGCCATATGGATGAAAAGTGCCTTGAATATTGTAGATGGAATATTTTACACAAAAAAGACATTATTTTAATTTAAAAAACAATTTCAACGGCATTCATAGATTTATTAATAATTACATGGTTGAACTGGGTATCGAACCCGCTACACGAGAAAAAAATACCCTCCAGTTTTATCATACCGACCAGAAGGCTTCATCATAAGGATTATTTTTTGCTAAATAACATAGTGTCAGAAATTAAATTAAATTAAACTCGTGTACCGGGTTCGATTCCCGGGTCAACCATGTAATTATAAAAAATCAATGAATACAGTTCAAATTGTTTTTTAAATTAAAATAATGTCTTATTTCAGTAAACTGTTCCATCATTATTCAAGGTACTTTCCCTCCATATGGCGTAGCCGTGGGACGCCCTGTATAGTTTCTTTATGAAACTACAAGCCCACGGGTCTTGAGCGGTGAGCGAATGTAGAGATTTTTGCGCACGGGTACGACTGAGGGGCCAATAAGCGTGCGCGCATGGCATAGCGCCCGCTGCGTCCCGCGCCCCTCCGCCTGAGACCTATTTTCGACTTCTGCGCATCGAAGGCCACCGCTCAAGATCCGTGCCTGTGTCCTGGCGGTATAACCCGGTCGCATTTTCCCGTTCCTCTCTTAGTGTTCCCGTACGCTCCCCAAGGTAACATACCAATTTCAGCTTTCTAATAGCGGCAGTTTCGGCTGTGGTTGATCGATCAATCAGTTTCTTGCTTATAGAATGCCGGTTACGCCGGCCATAATGATCACCTTCAAGCCGGTGTGGCTGACAGCCACGTGTTCAAGTCAGGAGAGCGGAGGCAGCGTGAGTTCGCGCCGTATGTAGAACAGTATGTAAGGCTTGCAGCCCGCTACGGCGGCTGGATCTGCCGCGCGGACCGTCTGGTCGTTGAAGTGGAACCACTGGCCCGAGTTTATTGCGAACGCCGTGTAGTGCCCCGAGCCCGCTCTGGAAGGAGAAATAATAGTACATTATTGCAGAGGCCGCCAAGTAGCGCATTGCCGGACGAGTCAGTTAGAAGGCTGAGCGAAGCGAAGCCTTCTATTAGTACAAGTCCGGCAATCGCAATTGCGGCCGAGGTATATATAATGCTTTTCTCAAACAGCGAGGAAATACGTAAGGTCAGTCGGGGCAAGTGCGCCAGGATGGGGTAAGCGCGCCTAACATAAATATATCGAAACCTATAAATATTACTCAACTAGTAGTTGGCTGTTTACAAGGCATAGGGACGAAATAAATTTAGGCGCACTTACCCCACATCAGTATTTACTACTTCCATGATCGTGGATGATTTGGCCATGGAAGTTGTACTTATTACCTCCATGGATTTGTCAGTTTCTCTACAGAGGTGTCTCAAATAGCAAGCGAATTAAAAAAAAACACACACGACAATAATGTTTTTGCTGGCTAAGGCCGGCAACGGACAGCCTCGCGTCTTCTTTTTTTGAAAGTAACACGAACATTTCCGAGCATGTTTGAGAAAAAATAATTCCCGCTCTAGAAATAAAAATGATTTATTATTATTTATTACGCTGCCAAGTGCTAACCCCGGACGGAGACAAGGTAGAGATTTTCTACTATCTAAAGTCCCGCGCCTTCACGTTTCAAAACGCTTCAATGTATTTAAAAAGCACCACCAACACACTCAACACATGTGTGCAAGCTGAGACAGCCATCAACTATGTTGAGAGTGTTGGTGGTGCTTTTTAAATAATAATAAAAAAATGAAGTGTTTTGAAATGTCAAGGCGCGGGACTTTAGATAGTAGAAAATCTCTATAGTTAATTATGTCTAGACTGACTATATCCATACCTTGCCAGGGGGCTCTTTACATTTTCATACATCTATTATCGCATTTAATAGTTATTTTGGGCGTGAACTAATTTATATGTATGAAGGTTGTCATTCTAGGTTGACCTTGCTCTTTACACGACTACGCCAGGCGGGGTTGTTTTTCGAGTGCATGTATTTTCGTGCTGAGAGGAGGCCAGTGTCCAGCAGTGGGACGCAAATAGGCTGTTCTGGTGGTATATATGTTTCATTACTTGGGCACACTCTGTATGCCTTGATGGATAGCTTGCGAGTTGTCGTTAGATTCGTCTTGATTGTCAAAGTGACAGTGGGAATCGAGTTATTCTATGGTAATCACTGGACTCACCCCGAGCCGTGGTGCACTATAACAGCGGCGAGGTCGTACAGGGCGGCGGCGGCGCCGGCCCCGTTGAGCACGAACCGGGACATGTCTAACGCCTGCAGAGGGAACGATATGCTCGTGTCCACTTTAGTTCTGGAACAAAAAGTTACATTTAAACACGCTAATCTTTTTTTTTCTTTAGGAAAGAAACAGTCACATTAGAATTCGTTTACAACAAACAGATACACAAACAGACCTAGTTCCATTAATAGAAATAATAAAGTAGGTATATTTGATTCGGTTGTCGTTTTATCATCGCCTTTTACCATTATCGTTGTATCATATGCGAAGAGGATGCGTTTATGTGGTGGCGATCGGGAAGATCGTTAACATAAATAAAGAATAGTAGTGGACCCAAGTTGCTACCCTGGAGCACTCCAGAGTCATTATTTCTGAATTGACATTTGAATATTTGCCTAACGTATGTCCTCCCCTCATTATTCATCATGGTGATTTCACTACACTGTTAGCTATTTTCACCCGAGCAAAGCTCGGTCGCCCAGGTTCTTTCATTTAAACGCGCTAATCTTGTATAATTTATTTACACAAATGATCTCAGAAACGAATGACGATTTGAACCAAAATTGGAACTAGGGGTTTTCGGGGCCGACATATCGATCTAGCATAGTCTCATACATAATTTGGAAAACTCATCATCATCATCATCATCATTTCAGCCGAAAGACGTCCACTGCTGGACATAGGCCTCCCCCAAGGCTCGCCACTCAGACCGGTCCTGTGCTACTTGCTTCCACCGGTTTCCCGCAACCTTCACGAGGTCGTCGCTCCATCTTGTTGGAGGCCTACCGACAGCTCGTCTCCCGGTTCGCGGGCGCCACTCGAGAACTTTCCGGCCCCATCGGCCATCAGTCCTGCGAGCAATGTGCCCCGCCCACTGCCACTTAAGGCTCGCAATTCTTCGGGCTATGTCGGTGACCCTAGTTCTACTGCGGATATCCTCATTTCTGATTCTATCACGCAGAGAAACCCCGAGCATAGCCCTCTCCATTGCCCTCTGAGTGACTTTGTAACTCAATTTTACCTGAAATAGTTGTGCCAGCGGAACCGCTTGAGGTGCAGACACAGCACGTTGGGCAGGCGGCGCACGCGGAACTGCTTCGTGGACTTCTGTTTGCTCTTGCAACTGCTGCAGAAGTAGCGCTCCGTGTCGGCCAGTTCCTCCACCTGGAAATATTAAAATAAAATGCCTTCTTTATTACGGTGCGGCGCGAAAACCCTGCAAGTACGCTTCTCACCGAGCGTACTACACGCCAGGGCTTGAAACCGATTTTTGCCCCCATACAAATAAACCGATTTTCTTATCGTTCTTTCGTTTACCATTTCATGTTTAATAAGGCTGTAAAATAATACGAAGTAAGAACCTAAATACACTATGGAGTCTACATAAAGAGTATAAAATAATTCTAAATATATGGCTATTTCGGTTTTTTTTTTAATTAACCGGTTACACGCCCTGCTACACGCAGACACGAGTAATCGAAAGGACGCAAATTCCATTCAAATATAATATTTACTAGCCAATGCCCGCGGCTTCGTCCCGCGTAGACTTAGAATTTGCGTACCCGATGAATGCATATTGATGGTTATAGATACTGATTTGATCCGTGGAAAACCCGTTCCCGTAGAAATATCGGGATAAAAAGTATCCTATGTTATTCCCAGGGTATCAAACTATCTCCATACCAAATTTCATCAAGATCGGTCCCGTCGTTGCGACGTGAAGGAAGGACAAACAAACACACTTTCACATTTATAATATTAGTATGGATTTTATAACATAACTAGCCGTCTCACGCGTTGTAAAACGAACTTTGTCTGTCAATCACTCAGTCAGTAGTCGTACTACTGTAGTGCATGTCGGCCGTGTCCCGGTGAAACGCATAGTTACGGCGGGAAGCGATAACCGATTCGAGTCGGGGACTCTAGCTCATGTATTTAATAATATTATTTATTTATTTAAACTTCATTGCACATACAAAATCTATACAATTGGCGGACTTAATGCCTAAAGGCATTCTCTACCAGTCAACCATAAGGCCAAACAGAAAGAAAAATGAGTTGGTTCATCAATATCAGAAAGAAACTACAGAAATACTAGGAAGATAACAAATAATTTCAAAAGAGGATAAATTAAGATAAATAATATTGTAATAATGTTTAATTAGGATAAATAATATTGTATGTAGTGTTGGTGGTGTATGTGTACCTGTACAAAGCTCGCGAGGCACTCCTGCAAGTCGCTGGGGGCGTCGTGGCGCGCCGTCTCGGGCAGTTCCAGAGACAGATCCAGGAATGGGTCGAGCTTCTTGCTCGCCGTGCCGCAAGCCAGGCACCGGACCTGGCGAGAAAAGGGAGATTAAGTATTTTGAATTGCAATCTCTCTTCATTGAGCGCTACTAAGGCCCGGTTCCTATATCCACGAAACGCCTCGTTTTGCCTACGGACGGTTGATTTTTGACATTTGTTCCATAGAGAATCTGTCAAATTTTAACCGTCCGTAGGCAAAACGAGGCGTTACGTGGATATAGGAACCGGCCCTAAAAGGATACAGAACATACAGAACTAATACACAGTTAACATGTAAACAGCAGGCGAACTTAGAGCTAAACATCATCCTTTCTTCTACTCAGCTTTAGGAAAATGAAGAATACATACACATATCGTCACGCCTATGTTCCCTTGCGGGGTAGGCAGAGCGTTAGTGACCTTCAAGGTCACATCACGCCACCTTTGACAAAGTTTCAAGAGTAGTGAGATCATTCGACATTGGCATGTAGTGACAGGTTGTCAGCCCACGGTATACCAATACCCACGAGTCCCTTACTGTCTTTTTACAGTATGCCGGGGAAACGAAATCCCATGATTTCTTATTAAGAAACCATAAGATGCGTTGCCTACCCTGAGGCCTAAGATGGAATGCCTCTGCGCCAGTAATTTCACCGGCTGTCTTAATCCTGAGCTAGCACGGATTGGGGCGGATTAGGATAGGAAATAGTGGACAGGAAGTAGGTGAGGATACTATTATCTCAGAAGGAAAAGTAGGAGACAACAGTAGCTCGGGAAGCCGGGTTCACATACCCGTATACTACCAGCAAGCTGCCGGACAAAGAAGCTGCCATTTAGTACCCCTGACTTATGAAGAATGTGGAGACAATATCACTGATTTTTGATTACATTTACTTAATAAGGCTGGGTTGATCTTCCGCAGCTGTACTATTCTACAGCCAGAACCCTCTCGTGACGAGAGTCCTGCGCCCAACAGTGGGACGCGAACAAGCTGTTGTGGTGGTAACTTCAAGTTACCTCGCTCTGCAGGGTGCCTCCGAAGACGGCCGTGACGATGGAAGCCGCGGGAAGATTCCCGGCACGCTCCGCGGGCAACAGCTCTTGCAGTTCCGTGTGCAATCTGCAATTTAACATGCGTTTTCTCAAACACACAATGAAATATTGATATTGTGTTCTTCTTATTAGCCTGGGAAGTATCACGTTTCAGGCGCGGCTAGACAATTGGTCTATAATGAGATTTCATACAGACGTTGCAGGCCAAGACCGGCAACTCACTTTAAAAAAAAAAAAACATTTGATATATTTGTGACACAGAATCTTGGCATTCCGCCATTTAAAAAAGCTACAAGCAATATTTACTCTACGGTTCGCTATGACATTCTGCCAATACAGCCTTAAAAAAACATGAACCATACTTGCTACATAGGTAGCGCAGTTTTATCTAGCGGCGGGCGTTTGACTGGCATATTGCGCGCGACGCGACGGCTGCCTACCGATGCGCGGCGGGCGTCACGATCGCGAAATGAGTCCGTAATGGTACGTTTACATAAACGGCGTTCAAAACGACATTCACGGGCGCGTTCACAGGCACGAGCGTGTAAACAGGCTGTTTTTGAACGCGCTCGTGAATGTGCACGTGAACGCTGTCGATCGGTCGGCGGTCGGTTTTCGACAAAGATCAAATATTACTGAATGAAAACATGAATTTTCGCTCTATGGTTGAATAAAACATTAAGTATGGATTGCAACAATTATCATAGGAACACTACATTTTTAGGATATGGAAGCATTTTCCATGCATTTTAATGTAATCTTACCATTTGAATGCCTAACCAACAAATATAAAACGAGATGCGTCATTCAACCATAGAATGATAACTTCTTTTTTAATTCAGTAATATCGAGAAATTGATAAAAACAGCGAAACATTTGACAGCTATATCTTATATCTTAACACACAAAGTTTGCCCCTAGCGGGATTGGACCCCAGCGGATCAGTGGGCAGGGTCACTACCAACTGAGCCAAACCTGTCGTCAAAGTTGAGTTGCTCGCCTCTACATCCTTCCGCCTCAGAAGCTCACCTGTCGAGCATGTACCGGAGGAACTCGTGGGCGTCCTGTTGCTGGTAGCCCCGGAAGCGAGGGACCACCTTCCAGATGACCAGGAAGAGGCACTCGGGCGAGATGGCGCCCTTGCCCCCGCACCCGCTGTTTAGGCTTATCAGCACCTGACCACAACCATTTGTACTATTAAATGAGCATTATTTGTATATGGTGTGTCCTGGGATAAAGTGCACAAACAAAGTGGGATGAAACGTGATGATATTTTATCCATGAATATTTCATTTCTTTATTTGTCTTTATTTCGAGTAACACTAACTACTACTACAGCCCATATGCGTCCCACTGCTGGGCACAGGCCTCCTCTTATCACGCTTTTTAGGGTAAAACGGGACCCTGTATCAAGTAGTATAGAAATATATAATCCTCACCTTCCTCAATTCCTCGGCCATCACCACATCATGCATCTCCTGCCGAGTGTAACTCCTCGAGTGATACACCTTTCTTCCATTGGTCTTCGCTTCGAGCGCTGGCAACTGGCTGAAGTAACAGCTAAACTCCTGTATATTACTCAAACTCTGCAGCACCGCATTCATGAAGCATGTGTTGCCTAAATTTTTTAATCCTACTACTTTCTTCTCCCTCTGACTCTTCCCGTTGCATGGGGAAGCTTTCTTCTCTTTACTTTTCACCACACCATTCTCTGCTGAACTGCTGTCGTCTGAATGAGACCTTTTCCGGGATCTGGGTCTCAAACTCCGAACCGATTCTTCTGGATTCTATAAAAAAAACATGTCAACTTTTACAATATATCGGTGGTGATTTAATAAATTCTTCTTTAGTAGACATTTTGATACTGTACATAAAAATTCATAAGATGCTCATAAATATACACTAACCTTTACTTTAGTCTGTTTGTCACTAGTTTCTGTAACATCACGGGTGTCAGTAGAATTCACCGTCTCAGTAATTCTCACTTCACTGCTCGAGGTAGGAGTCTGGATGAGTGAAGAATTAGACGAACAACTGTTGTGCTCACTGCCATCTTTACTATTTTCCTCATTCCCTAGATTGCTATTTGCATCTGAGTTGTCATCTTTCCTAATTTGCATAATACTTTTTCTTAATTTAGCTATTGTTTGTTGTTCTGAGTCATTACAAACATAGTCATCGCAAGCATAGCTGAAAGTAATAAGATTTTTTTAATATATGTACTTTAAAATTTAGCCATTGAGTCTATTAACCTTTGAGTAACTATTTCCCAGTAAACACTTCAGTGACTAATATTTAAATAGCCATTTCCAATTGTGTAGTCTATTATGATACTCAGATTATATGTGCCATACCTACCAAATTGCCATTTTATAAATAGGATGTAAATTAATTCGGTTTTGGGTTTCAAGCCCTTTTAGCTTTAAAACAGGGGAAAAAACCATGCTCATTTCAATATTATAATAGTGGTTAGATCAGCATATCATGTAATAAAACATGAGCATCTACATGAAATAAAGATGAAAATGAATAGACTTTCAAATGTATTACCAGTAAACTGAGTACACATCACAGCTCATGCACAGTTGATGGCCAGACGTCTCTGCGTGCTGCTTTGCGTGAGCACTCACATACCGGCCGCAGCTCACCACCCCACACTTGAGGCACAGCCAGTTCTGCGCTTTCACTCCGCATTCTGTAAATATTTATATATGAAAATGTGCGTTCCCTTCAAAGTTCTGAGACAGCTCAATAAGCAAAAATGTTTCAGCATTTACAATACAACGATAAGCTGGCCTTTGTAAAATGATATTTAAGTTTGATTAGTTATATTCTAAGTTTTTGACAAAAAAAAAAAACATTTTTAGTTTACATACATATCACAGGAGTTTCTAAATGATTTGAGCTAGTTTTACCATCCCTAGGAGTAGCTTGGATTTTTGATACACTAATATGAAATTAATAGTGTTTTATTCAAAACAACATGCTACTAGCAGTGTCATGATTGAGAAGTTTTTTATTAAGCTTGTTTTTTACTGATTTTTCAAGTTGTAGCTATTAGTAGCTAGTCTCAAAAAAGAAAAGGAAAGAAGGCAGTTAAATCCAATTGAATATACCAATTGCCATCAATTTACGACTAAAATTTCATATGATTGTAACCTAGTAAACTTGGACACGTGAAAAAAAATAGGATTTCCAACTACATAGGTATATCGCATTCAACAAGCAGATAGGGGATTGTAAGTATGACCGAAGTGTGACTGAAGTCGGCATTAGTAGTAATAGTGGATCGCTATCTATATTGCATCCGCCGTTCGCGAAAGTATTGACGCGTTTTCTAGTCCATCATACTGCGCAATAAGAAATTAACTAGCCTCATATTAGGCTGATCACATAACGTGACTCATTCCATTTCCACTAAAGATTTCATCGATTCAGCAACCGATTATTTGGGGTAACATTGTACAGTAGCTCTCGTTTGATCTCATGCTAGGGTGCATTGTATCATATTTTGATAATAATCATAATATTTGAGCAAAAATAACAATGCGGTAGGTAACGCGACATTCTCATCATTCACGGTCATTCGCGGATTCGCGTGCCCCGCGCCCCACCCTCCCGCTCGTCTTCCCCTTTGCGTCCCTCGATAACAGCTGATTATTAAAACTTTGCTGTATTGATTTTTCAAAGTAACCTCTGTTTTTAAATGCGACCTAGCGTCGCGTTTTCTACGCCCTTTCCAAAACCCAAATGTATGTTAATATATGAGAATTAACTAGTTCATTACCTGAACAATCCAAGTTCTTTGTGACTGAGTCTTCTGCGATGAGGTCGCTGTCCACCTTGACGTTATCTAACAAATGAGTACATTCCATTCTTCATAATAGGTATGATCTAATGGAATAAAAATAATGTAAGCTTAATTTAGAACTCATGAAAATTAAACGGATTTCTATGGCAGATAGCAGCCACAGATTAGAAGATATGTCTAAAGCAGCTATCTGAGCTCACAAAACGAATGAGATCGAGCGAGCGACGGGGCAAGCAAAAGCAAACACAACAATTAGACTGTGTTGCTATTATACAAAAATTACATAACCGGTTTAAAACCGGAATGTGGAAAAGTTAAAGGTAGGCGATATTGAAAAGCGTTAATCGAGCCCGTTAAGATTCGATATAAAAACAAAAATATTTTTTTAGATATTTTCATTTTCTGTAAATCTAGATAGTTACGTTGTTTGACAGACCTAATTCGTGAAATGTTGCCATATGAATCACCAATATTGCCTTAAAATAGTCTCAATTTTAATGGTCGAATAATTTCATGCATTTTACCATTCGACCATGTGATAAACCCTCAACTCAAGCAAGGTCAATATAACATTCCGGGAGAAAAAACAGCGATGATCATCATCACCATGTCAATAATCGCATGCTTTAATTTAAATTTAAATGTTTGTGTATTTATTCCATCTCAGAAACGGCTCTACCGTTTTAGACGAAATTTGCAATATCGGGTTTTACGAGGACTAGAAATCATCATATGAGGAAACTCATTTTCGGCTATTATCGCCCGAGAAACGCTCGGTCGCCTAGGACCCCAAGTACTTCATACATATTTTAACCGTCTCGTTTTACCAATGACAATTGAATCTAAAATGTCTTCATGTTTAAGATGAATAACATTGATTTCAGAAATAAACATTATGAAAACCAAGAAAATGATATTAATGCATCTATGCATGCATATATTCAAATAGGGGGTATATAAATGAAAGAAATATTACAGCTTAGTGTATATTTTCCTTAATTACGTCTGCCACCGTAGCCACCCTGGGTAGCGGGCTGCGTCAGTTGGAGGCCATTGATGTTGTTAAAGTCCAGCATCTTCAACATTTCCTTGGTGTCAGGATCGACCTCGATGATGTCATGCTCCAGCGCAGACACCTCGGGCACGTAGTTGTCACGTCGCTCGCGTTCCTCCTCCTGCAGCTTGATGGAGATCCCACGGACTTGCGAATGTCTGAGACGTCTCATCAAGTGGGTGGCAAACCTGTTGGATAAGATTACAAACTTATCATACAGTCTCCTAATACAAGTTAAATAAATCATGTAAGAATTTTAAATTTTTGTTTATTGTCTTTCAAGCAAATGACTATTTATTACAATATTCGGATTTGACACTACCAAACATTTTTATGGTCATTTGATTCAGATAGTGTCATACCATTACAATAAAACTCTCACAGATTCAGGAAGACTGAATAAAACATTTATAAAAGAACAAAAGAAAAATATGCTATTTAGCCATTGAGATTGAGAATGCCAAGAGATACACTGACTATATGAAGTGCAATAGGTCATGTAAGACAGTCAAGCTCTTTACTCCCTATCCTGCATCCCTACATGCATTTACACTGTCCTACATCTAGTGTTCTACATGACCTAGCACACTATATGTAGTCAGTGAGATCGGCTCAGAGCGTTTGAGACTGTCAACAAATAGCAAAATTGGTTGCAGTCACTTTTGTAACGAATTTGACTATGTGTGATACATGATCTATTCCGAAATTCTCATAGCTTAAGTTATAACCCTAAAATCGCTCATGCTCATTTCGTAAACAAATGAATATTCTTACGGAGGAAAAGTACTTTTGGATATATCAAGCAAAATGATAGATAGAGTGTAAGCCTGAAAATGTAGAATGCAGGGCAGGAAACTCCTTGAAGAACGAAAACAATAATTACTCACCCAGCAATCTTATTACGAAGGGGCTTCGTGGGAATGATGGCGATTTCCTCACATATCCTCTTATTGGTATCAAAATCAAGAGTTAGCCTTGTGTAGTACTTCTCAATGATGATTTTCGCCGCCTTCTTCACGGTCTTAGTCCTGACACGACCCTGGAAAGCGTCAGGTTATGGGGTAAATATGACTAAGATATGAAGGGATTCGGTTTTGTGATCCAAAAAACCAGCAGATATAACTCATTTTCAAGAGATTGGAACGATTAGAACTGATTGAACTAAAATAAAATATGTACCATGGTTAGGAATTACTGTTGCCGTCTCTGACAGTTAACAGAAAAGAGTCTATAGTCTATTACCTCGTAAATGTCAAGCAAAAAAGTACAGATTGTAAATAAACCCTGAACTTAGTTTATTCACTGTCAGACACATATTTTTATTTAAAAAAAATGTTATTTAGGCTGGACACAAAATTTCGTTTTCATGGAGCACTGCGTTAGGGCGACATCATCCACACATCATCATTCGGAATTTCTGAATCCCGATCGGGAACCTAATCAGTTAACCAAACGTTTGTGACCGGCCTTAGGGTCATTGATTCAAACCATCCGTTAAAGCTAACGTTAAATACTTTACTATGGGATAAAATGACGTTTCTGTATGGAATGACAGCTCGGCGGCCATATTTAACAACCAGGAGTTCGTCAACTATGCAGGAATCAACTGTCCATTAATGTTTTATCGTCGGGAAAAAACACAAAAACCCTGTTTAGTTTTTAATTTTAACAATAAATTTTATTTTCCATTATCTTATAAAGTCTAAAAAAGTTTGATGTTGTTTTGTACTTAGTCTATAATATTTTATTTCTTT
Source organism: Aethes cnicana (assembly GCA_963971205.1). Classification (NCBI taxonomy): domain Eukaryota; kingdom Metazoa; phylum Arthropoda; class Insecta; order Lepidoptera; family Tortricidae; genus Aethes; species Aethes cnicana. The sequence goes on from OZ020286.1 coordinate 8,889,375, forward strand.
TTGCAGTTATCTGTGGTCCCATCCGACGTCCGTCTATATCTTCTAATCTGTGGTCCGTCTGCCGCCCGCTCGCCTGCCGCCCGCCCATTCTATTCTCTATTCATATATTCCGCCTGCTAGCAAGTTCGTGCCGTGTTCGATTTATCAAGACTCAATTAGAAATAGTGATTATACAGTTTTAGTAACTGTTAACTGAGCTTCGCAGTTTATATTTAAGCCGTTAAAATTCAACCATTATCCACCATGTTTTGGGGTAAGTGATTTCTAACCGGCCCTGCCACCACGTGTTTCTACCCGGCACCATGTTTAAGACCAAATATTACGCATCTTTTAGCGTATACACGTGTGCCCCTAAGTTTGCTATCCAAATGACTACACTCCTTACACTATTCCCTAATATTATTCTGACACTGTCAGTTCTTCTGGTATTCCATAAAGCATGGTCCTTCAAAAGAAAAAATAAAGTGCGTTGCGTTGCGGGTCAATATTGTAATCTTTTTTCTTATTTAGCACTTTATTTGGTACTTTCAAGTCTGAAATGTCTAATTTGATAGAACACCTTTTGCAAATAGGTTCATTACTTTCCAAATTCTAACCAATTAACTGAACATGGAACTGATTTGCACTACATAAGTACAGTCTTCTCAATTTCTTCAATATTACTCAACATTAGTAATTAATTGGTACTTAACTAAGTTTAGCACTTCATTGGACCAAAACCCTATAAATAAATTTCAGAACCTATGTATCTATGTTATTCTGAAACGAATTGTTTTTTTTATTTCAAATAGGACTGATTATGGAGCCTAATAAGCGGTACACCCAAGTGGTGGAGAAGCCGTTCCACATCTCTCAGGCAGCTATGGACATCTCCACGGGAGACAATGACCCCTGCCAAGTGATGGTGGTTGTCGACGGAAAGAACTTCTTGGTGTGCACACTCCAGAAGAACAAGAACATCCAAGTGCCGCTCGACTTATACTTCAAATCTGGAGATGCTATTTCATTTTTGACAAACGGTACTTCTATTTTTTCAGATATGATTCAAACAAATGTAATTTTAGACATAGACATGTTTTTTTTTTAATTTAAAACCATGTTTATTCTTATTGAAAACTTAATCTAAGAAGATACATGAATTTTATTTATTTATTTATTTAAACTTTATTGCACATAAAGAAAACTTAGTGTACAAAAGGCGGACTTAATGCCTTGAGGCATTCTCTACCAGTCAACCTTTAGGCAAAACAGAAAATGGTTAGGGGTGGTGCCAAAAAAAAACCAACATTACTGAATATACTTAGACACTAGCAAAGAACAAATATACTTACATTAAATAAACATACTTAAACTTAATACATCTACATATACTTACATAAATAAGACATACAAATAAATAAATAATATGATACAAAAAATATAATCGGTGATGAAAGATAAGGACAGAAGAAATAAAACCTAAAGAATCTGCTTAGTGAGATATTTACTTTATGCAGTCTATTTTTAAAATAGGGTTTACTGGGGGCCTTCCTAACATGCACTGGGAGACCGTTCCACAGTCTAGCAGCCAATTTTCAATTTATACTTTCAGAATGTAAGCTGCTTGATTAGTATACAGTATAAGTTTCTGTCTCAAATCCATTAGTTCAGTGAATTCCATAAGTCAGTTGGAGATAAGTAAGCCTTAACAGCTAATGTTTACAATCTGGCCTGTGACCAATACTTCATTTATGCCTACGCCTACACATGAAGAGTTGTATTTAAAACAAGAAATAAAACAATTCTGGCTATGCATAGTTGCTTTTTGCGGAATAAGTGCTTGTTTTGTGTAAAGAAATCAATTGAATACACATTTTGAAAAGAAAATTATGGCTAGATGAAAATGGATATGCTGATGAATGGATATGTTGTTTTCAGTAATAAAGTAATTCCTTATATTGCCTACATTGAGATTAAAGTAGAAATTCCATGTCATTACTGAAGTTCTTCTAGTATAAAAAGTATAGCAATGTAACAAATGGTTTTTGAAATGAAAATTGGAATGTGAAATTTCCAGGAAAGTGCAATGTCCACCTGACCGGCTACCTGGACCCAGAGTTTGAGGAGGAGGAATCCTCCGGCGAGGAGGAGGAGGAGGACGAAGATGAAGCCCCCACTCTGGTCTCCGCCGCCAAGAGGAAGCTGGAAAATAACACGGATTCTTCTGCTAACAAAAAACTAAAGGTAAATTGTTAAGGCATAGTTTTGTATGCTATCTTATCTAGGCCTATTAAGGCCTCCACATACTTACTGAAAATCTGTCAATCTCAAATTAGAGCTTAAGTTTGTTTGTATGTGTCACAACAAGTAGACCGATTTGGATAAAATTTGGTATGGAGATAGTTTGCGATCTGGGCAATAACATAGGACTTTTTATCCTGATAATTCCACGGGAACAGGTGTTCCACGGGTCAAACCAATTTTTCAATACTTCTATAACTGTCTATATGTATTGATGGTATCATCGGGTTCGCAAATTCTAAGTCTACGCGAGACGAAGTCGCGGGCAATCGGCTAGTTTCATTAATTAATGAAAATCAGTTAAACTCAAATTAGAGCTTAAGTTTGTTTGTTCTTCCTTCACGGCGCAATGACTTGACCGATTTGGATGAAATTTGGTATGGAGATAGTTTGAGACCCTGGGAATAACAATAAGATATTTTTTATCCTGATATTTCCATGGGAACGGTTATTTTATGGGTCAAACCAGTTTTTACAATACTTCTACAACTATAACTAACTATATATGCAGAGGTATCATCGGGTACGCAAATTCTAAATCCACGCGGGATGAAGTCACGGGAAACGGCTAGTGCAACATAATTAAATAGAAATATGTAAATGGACTTTTCAGAAGGACAAAAAAGCGGGGAAGGCAGCGGACAGTTCTGACTCTGATGATGATGATGAAGAAGATCACCTCCAGAAGATACTTGACGGCGACGACCTTGACTCCGACGAAAATGACGAGTCCTTCAAACTGAACACAACGGCGGAGGAGAGGTAAGGAAGGAATAGAATTATAATCATATAATAATAAAGAAAGGAGTAGAAAATTTAGCAGAAAATACAAATCTATTAGCAAGTGACATTAAAAACCATGGAGCCATGAAACAAATTAAAAACAAGCGCGAGTCGGACTCGGACACGAAGGGTTCCGTATTATTATCTGTAAAAACGGCAAAAAAATCATGGCTGTTTTATGGAAGCCCCCTTGAATATTTATTCTATTATTTTTTCTAGTATTTGTTGTTATAGCAGCAGCAGAAATACATCATGTGTGAAAATTTCAACTGTCTTACGGTTCATGAGATACAGCCTGGTGACAGACGGACAGCCTTAGTAATAGGGTCCCATTTTACCTTTTGGGTACGGAACCCTAAAAAAGGCATTTACCTTCTGGCAATCTCACCCAATCAATTAAATTGAAATAAGATTTTTTTTAATGACAAAAAATTTAAATACTTAATTTAAGAAATTTATATTTTAATAAAAAATCCAATTGTTTATTGCATGTCACATTACATAGAAAAGGTGGAACTTATGAGTGAGGTATCGATGTGACGCCCTGTAAGTGCACAGCTTATTACAATTAATTACTGTAGTGTGTGTACCCAATGCAAATGTAATGGGAATTTGATTGTTTTTTTTTTTATAAAAAAGGCCTGTTTTTCTGAGTTTTTTTGCGGCGCCTTTTCTAAAGTAACTGGTCTAGGAAGCGCTGGTAAATTCATTTCTGACATGTAAAACCCCTATGTGGCTAATTTTCTGAATAAATGATTAATTGATTGACTCTTTTCAACAGCGACGAAGAGGATTCTGACGATGATGATGAGGAGGCAGCGGAGGAAGTAGAGGCGGAAGAAGACTCCACAGAGGCTGAGACCACACTGGACACCAGCAAAGAAGAGAGCAAAGCCGACACCTCCAAGCTGAGCAAGTCTGCCAAGCGCCGCTTGAAGAAGAAGCTGCAACAGCAAGCCAAGGAACAGCAAGTCAACGGAGTTGACAAAGCTAAGGTAATTTTATCTTATTGAAACCTGAACAAAGTAAAACAAATAATAAATACTAGGTTTGAAGATATTTGTAACAATCTTTTGAATTACATATCCATCAAACTATCTATATGTATATAAAGCAAGAAACTGACTGAGTGACTGTCTGATTGGCTGATCAATCAACCTTCATTTATGACAAATGAGCACTAACAAAGGATTTTTAGAAAGTGCCCCTTATAGGGGTAAAACGCGGGGTCAGTGTTTATCCCGGAAGTACGATTAGATCCCGCGGGAACGCTATAACCGAATTCCACGCGGACGAAGTCGCGGGCAAAAGCTAGTTAATCCATATAGGTAAAAATTTACTACACAGATGGACTGTATTTGAACGATAATCACTATGAAAACTACAAACCAACTACATCCAAGCTGCGCTTTATAGAAATTGCAGTTTGTCCGTACTGGCCCTAAGGAGAACTGTTCTCAGACAATATAAAATACATTAGTTGATGAGGAACTTGGCCTTAATCTAACCAACACTTCCTGTCTTAACTTATTCAGAAGGAAAAACCAGAGCAGCAAGCAAAGGCTGAAAAGAAGAAGCCAGAAGCCAAAAAAGAGCTCCAGAACGGAGTGGCCGAGAAGAAGGAAAAGAAAACCATCAGCGGTGGCGTCTCCATTGAAGACTTGAAGGTTGGCAACGGGCCAGTCGCGAAGCCGGGCAAAAATGTTATGGTGAGTGCGTGTTAAATGGAAACCTACGCAAACACGGTTGTAATTCTTTTACTTTTTTTTTATAGGTACTAGTGCTACCTGACCTGAAGTTTGTGCAGTTTCGTCCTATTTTAAGTTTGTTTGAACTGGTACCTCAGGGTCCATGAAAACTCCTCGAAATTTATTGTGAGAATTTGTGGGCTTGTTTATAATCTCAATTCCAATATAGATTACAGTTACATCTTTGCTTATGTCATTTAGTTATGTTTATAAACTATTATCACCCAGTTTCCTTCTTTTTCATTTATTTTACAAGGTAGCTTAATTGGGATCTTAAATTAAAATCGCATTTACTTGAAAACGTATGTGCGATCCACACCGTGTGTGCAAAAGCTTAAAAATACGTAGTAAAAGATGTAATTAAATGTAAATCCTCTCAGTGAACCTTTCACTGGTCAGCACCTTACGTCCCATCCCATGTTTGGAAACTGGTAGCAGATTTCACGAGGACATTTGGTGTGTTGGTGAAAACTGGCCAGGTCAAATTAGGTCTGTCAAATCAAATCCAACATGAAAGTGATAATGAATGATTACTCTCTACTCAGGTGTACTACGAAGGTCGGCTGAAGCAGAACAACAAGATGTTCGACACGTGCGCGAAGGGACCCGGGTTCAAGTTCCGTCTCGGCGCGAAAGAAGTCATCTCCGGCTGGGACGTCGGCATTACCGGAATGAAGGTCGGCGGCAAGAGGCGGATCGTATGTCCGCCTGCGATGGCGTAAGTCTCTTACATCTATGGAAATTGTCGCCACCAATGATATCTCTTTCTTAGCGTGCCTCTTCAGTCCTGAAGGTTTACAGCTAGCTTCTGATACTATATTGTGTTGCGCTATACCAATGCGTACTACCAACGCAACACATACTAGATAACTGAAAAAAAAATCTAAAAAAAGATAGTAAATAACCATTTCTGCCAGTCCCATTTTCAATATTATGTTACCTGTGGGTTTTCGGCCTGTTTGGATTGGATGAGGTTATGGGTAAAATAACGTACTAAGAGTAATTACCTTATAATAAAGTAACTCTTATATTTGTTTACAGGTACGGCGCTAAAGGTTCGCCGCCCGTCATCCCGCCAAATTCAACCTTAGTGTTTGAAGTTGAGCTGAAGAACGTGAAATAGATTATGTGCCAGCGTGTCATGGACAGTTGTTGTTAGGGATGCGGAGTTGTTGAATGTTGCCATGAATGAAAGGATGGGATGCTCATGTTTATGTATCATGTGCAAATATATGGCTTCTGCGACTATGTTGGAAGGTAACATTTATGACTTGACTTGATGTGTACCTCGTATTGCAGACGCCACATATTGTGTTACATGCAAGCTTAAAAATAAAATAAGTTAGATTATAAGAACTTCACTGGACATTGTTATAAGTATTCCTATATCAAAATATTTTTATCTCATTTTAAATTCCTTCTTAAGATTAGTGGCTATTTTTTTTAGTTTCATTTTGCAGTGATTTGTTTTAATTTTTAAAAGCTAACTATTTTTTATTTTAATAAGAATGAAATATGACAGTTTGAAACACCTCTAGGTTTGCATAGTTATTTTAACCCTGAATGCCTAGACAGTATTCTATCTCGATTATTAATTGACTTGTTAATATATTGGAAATAATGTAAAAATGTCTTCATAGAAGTCATTTACTTTAAGTCAATGTACATGATTGTAAGAACTGTTTCTGCATTCTGGTGATTCAGTAAATCAATCACATTTAATCAGTGAGATACCATACTACACTGTGGTACACATGCCTGTGGCTGACGTGCCAGGAGGTACATACAGATCGATTCACGAAGCTGTACATGATTGGCTAATTTCAAGAAAGAATTTGATCGGTTGCTCAATGGCCGTCGTCCAAGATGGTTGACGTTTCTTGAGCTTCCCCATTTTTACTTGATTTATCTTTTATACCGTACACTGCTCGGCATATAGGCCAATTACTTGACATTAGCGAAATTGTCTTGCACATAGACGAAAGCCATAATTTTAAGAGGAGAAAGAATTATTATATCAGCCCATCATGCACCTCCTGGCATGCTAGCCACATGCATGTATATCATAGGCCTTAGGTTAGACTTTAAGCATATTCAGTGATTGAAAAAAAATGCACAGAATTTTGTCAATAACTTGTCAGTCATGGCAATTTTTTAAGGTGAAACAATAAAAGTTCCGAATTCCAGAAGTTTCATTTATTGAATAGTCATTTTAGTGACAACACTTCTAAGATTGTTTTATGATGGTGTAGCAAGACACAACTTGGTGATTAGTGACTAAGCAATAATAATAGACTGAATCAACAGTTTAAGTGCTTTGCCGCGCGCCTTCTAAGTTGTGTCGCGCTATACTTGGTTTTGATATAAAAAATGAATCAATGAATCCCCATACCCACCCAAAGCAACACCCATCCTATGCAGGAGCCGAATTATAATTTGACTTTGCAATGTGTTTGATTGATGCAAGTGACCAAGATTCTTTGGAATGGATCTTGCTTCAATTCATTACTTTCCAGATTCGAACAGTCAGGACTCTTACTTACATTGCACTGTGACTAGAAACGTTAAAAATATGGTGGTTTCAGTATAATTCAATAGGGATGATGACAATTTTTTTTCCTTAGCCTATCAGGAAGATTATTGAAAAGTATTGGACACGTATTTTTTCTTTTTTCACGTAATAAAACTTATACGGAGATATATTGAGTTGAAATGTCGCGTGACGTCACGGTTAGGTACGATTTATACCTAACGGTGACGTAGTTAGCCCCCACTCTCGAACTTTAATGCGTTTTAACTTCGTCATTCTTTGTTAATTTGATAAAACAAAAAATACGTGTCTAATATTTTTTTATTACCTGACTGACGGACTAATTAGAATTTTGATTTCTTCACCCTGCCTGTCGTCATCCCTATTCAATTCTTGTGGCTATGGTTCCATCAAGACTTGATTGATTTACCCAACATCAAGGTTACATGAGTTAGACAGTGATCTAGGACAGTGTAAATGCATGTGGGATCCTAACTTAGGTAGTAAAAAGAGCCTGACCATCATAGTCGGCTCTGGAGACACTGATCAGCAATTGATTGGTCAAAGATGATAGGTTTCATTATCATATTGTAAATTATCCTGTCAATTGCTCAGGCCCACTTGCACCAATGCTGCTAATCTTGAGTAAGCTTCTAACTTGCTTTAAGTTAAAATAATAAAAAAACAAGTTAAGAGGCTAACCCAATAAGCACACGGTGACTTTTTTTCAGTCAACCATGTTTCATATCATTTCAGCTGAAAGTAGCACTACAAAAATTCGCTGTGTGCTCTGTCCCTTAGAAATACTAATAAAATAACAATCATACATATGGGTCAGTGTAATAATAGTCTTATACATATTCAACCATTTAACTATAAGATGATGACATCTTATGCAATTAAGCAATGATGCTTCAATACAAATCTTGCTAGATTGAAATATGCTATAATAAATATAAAAAAATGCATATTTAATACAAAGATTTTGCGACAGAAAGAAATAAAAAAAAGAAATGCAAATACACAATTTTGACCCTTTCATGGTTTAGTAAAAGTAATGAAAATGCGAGGAGTGTTTGGTGCGTTAGTATTTATATAAGTTAAAAACTATATTGACAAGTGATTTAACAAAAACAACAGTCACCAAGTCGATAAGTTGGAATTATCATTCGCCATTTATCTTTGAACTAATAGATATAATAGTCAATAAATATCACGAATATGCTATTCTGCTTTCAAGTGCTCACTGCACTTCTCTTTGGAGTTATCAAGGTCATGTTCAGTTGGTTTGTCGACAGTTCCTTTGTCCTCTATTTTCTTCTTCCCGAAGGTACAAACTCCGCCTTCGCAGTTGAATGGAAGCTTGGTCTCCACCACGTTTCCATCAGCGTCCTTTACAGCCCAAGGGTTCCAGAATCGAAGTACGTACGGTTGAATAAATCTATGCCACAGAAACAACAGCACAGGAACGATGAAACACGGCACACAAACCATTTTGCACCACAGTCGAGCCTCAAATGCGCAATTTATCACGTACGAATTATATTATAGAATGTAAATACGTGGGAAATTTGTAGAAAGAATTTCTGGCAGACGTGTGACGTAAATTTTTCAATCAATTAATCACGTTTCAATGATCATCAATTATGGATAATTTTTACTATATTTACTTCGCTTTAATAATATGGTGCAAAAGTGTAAATTATAAAAGAAATAAATACATTTTTTTATTTTACGAATTACGATGACAAAGGTCAGGGCAAACGTCACGATGACGGGTGCGCTCCGAATAACGCTCACAGCGCTCAAATTGGCCCGAATCAATTGTCACACTTACGCCCGTATACGTTATTGATTCGCACTGATCATAAGCACCACCACCACAAAAGCGCATCTTGTTGAAATTTTCCTATTTTGGGCGTGCCTTCAGGTCTCCGAATCTGAATTCACATTCGGGAAACCGAACGAGAGCCCTAAAAAAAAAGTAATTCTGTTTTTTTTTTAATAAAACTCCCTTGCTACTCTCCTTTTCTCATATTCTACGGGTACTTTACGGGTACAAGACGGGTGCACTTTTTGAAATGGATTATTGAAATAATGACCGCGTGTAACCCTACCCTAAACTCGATGAAAGAAATGATCATAGAGTACATTATACATACTGAGATAGAGTTGTCACTCACTTAGGACGTACAGCGCCATCTAGTTCAGAATCCCTCAACCTAGTTCGCATATACATAACCATACCTACCTATAGCATTACATACATACCTGTAGCTATAGGTAGGTGAACTAGAATTTGCTTGAAAAATAAATTCAACTCATATGGTCATTAATTCTGCCATTAGTATGAAACCAATGGCAGAATTAATAACCATTTAGAAATAAATACACACCGTGATTGACTAGATATTTATTTATCAAAAATGTCAACAATAAATACTAAAACTCCTTTGTTTACCAATTAAATCCTTTTATCCTATCCTATTATCAATAGCCCGACTGCTCTAGAACGAGCGTTATGTTGTTCAAGTGTATATGTATATTTCTTTGGCACGCTCTGTTGCGAAAATGGCTTGATGGATTTTAGCATGCGAGGTGGCGTTAGATTCGTCTTAATTGTGAGAGTGACACTGGGTATATGAAAATTGCAAAAATATATAACTCGGAAGGCAGCATTCACCAAAATGCTCACAACGAAATTCACGAACAACAACAAACTTTAAAATTTGAACGGATGTATGTACTTGACCACAGACAATTTTTGTACAAAAAAAGATGCGTTCATACTTTTTTTTTTAATTTCATATTATACTGAGCAAAAACTGATTTACATCTTAAAAATGCTTTTTAAAATATTTACGAAGATTAGCTAGGTATGTATTTCCAGTAATTCGAACGATCATAAATTAATAAATTTTGATTGCAGCCCTTTAGGTATTTTAAAACAACGCCACCTATCCTCATATCCATTAACTATTCTAAGCAGTCCCTTCTCAAAGGAAAAAGCGAATGTACTAAGTGAAAAGCCCATGGAAATGATCTGTAAGTAGATCTTAAGTAGATGCATATAGCTAGTCCTTAATGATGATAAAAGTCCTATCAGGCGGAATAAGATTAGAGTCAAATGCACTTTAAACGGTTTTTTTTTGTGGATAAACGAATTATTCTTTTATTCAATGCAGTTATTATAATTGTAGGTAGGTAATTAACGTTTTCTCAAACATGCTCAGAAATGTTCGTGTTACTTTCAAAAAAAGAAGACGCGAGGCTGTCCATTGCCGGCCTTGGCCATCAAAAACATTATTGTCGTGTGTGTTTTTTTTAATTCGCTTGCTATTTGAGACACCTCTAGAAACTGACAATTCCATGGAGGTAATAAGTACAACTTCCATGGCCAAATCATCCACGATCATGGTAGTAAATACTGATATGGGGTAAGCGCGCCTAAATTTATTTCGCCCCTATGCCTTATAAACAGCCAACTAGTAGTTTGAGTAATATTTATAGGTTTCGATATATTTATGTTGGGCGCACTTACCCCATCCTGGTGCACTTGCCCCGAAACTGACAAATCCATGGAGGTAATAAGTACAATTTCCATGGCCAAATCATCCACGATCATGGAAGTAGTAAATACTGATGTGGGGTAAGTGCGCCTAAATTTATTTCGCCCCTATGCCTTGTCAGCCAACTACTAGTTGAGTAATATTTATAGGTTTCGATATATTTATGTTAGGCGCACTTACCCCTATCCTGGCGCACTTGACCCGACTGACCTTACGTATTTCCTCGCTGTTTGAGAAAAGCATTATATATACCTCGGCCGCAATTGCGATTGCCGGACTCGTACTAATAGAAGGCTTCGCTTCGCTCAGCCTTCTAACTGACTCGTCCGGCAATGCGCTACTTGGCGGCCTCTGCAATAATGTACTATAACAATGATAAATTCAAAAACTTGATACTCAATTATTTATTGCTTCCATAATGTACAAAGATGGTCATAAGATGGTATTAAAATTACCTACTTAAGCTATGAGATCATTATGGACCCTGTTAAGGCACTGCAAGTCATACATATAGGATCTACTGCGAAAAAATAAAATTATAAAATTTAAAATTATTTAACAACAAACAAAACTTATTATCACATTTTTATACAACTACTTATTTACCTTCTAAACATTAATTTACGCTATAATAATAACATTTGGGCTCAGAAGTAATATAATTTTGTAATGAAATCATTAGCATTGGCCTCCATTTTTACCCGCCTGCGCCAGAAGGAGAGTTATGTTTTTAATATCTATATTATTTAACAAATAATATGCAGTCTGGATAATTTTTGACATGTCAACACTTATTCCGACTGCTGTTTGTTATTATTGCGTTTTAATCATAATTTCACATACAGGGTAACAGAGGAATAGAACGGTAAAATCAGTCTGAATTCTATAATTCTGGGATTTCACGTCCTTCTAAAGACTGGTAAATAGGTGCTACCAACCAAGCCAGTTGATCTGCCTGCACCTATTTTATCAGTAGGGTGGGGTGGAATTTCACAGTGAAACTATTTTATTCCTAAGTTTCTTTATAATGCTTTACTATGTACCTTCTTCGCGATAGTAAACATTGTTTAGGATGTTTTCAGCTGGATAAAGCGCAAAGCGACCCTTTGCTTTAGTATTTGGTTTCTCTCATAAAGTTTCTTTCAGTTTCGATTCAGATGTACGTACTAAGTACTTTGTACTTTTAGTTTGAGCAAAATTTCCTCAAATTTCTCGTTCTTCAGTAAAAGGAAAATATTTTGTCCTTAAAAATAATATTAAAATAATGTTAAAATAAAACGAGAATTAGTACTTAATAAGGCTACGTTCACATGAGCGAGCAAGTGGTACGCGCGGAAGGAAGGTGTACCCATGTGAACGTAGCTTTAGTTATCATACCATAATTCAAGCTACTGGCCGAAGGTGTATCCTTCACTTTTTGGTCTACGTTTAGTATCGCCCCCTCGAACGAGGGCGGGGCTCACTGCATGGCGTAGTCAGCCTCCACGCTAGAGAGCGCGCGGTGCAACGATGGCGGCAACTCAGGGATCTTATATATTGGATCCGTCAGCGGAGGCAGCGTTAACGCGTCGCGTGACTTCTCATAGCTACTGTACGACAAATACAGCTGCGAGACATGTCTGATTTCATCATCCGTCATAGAGACGCGCCGCAGCAAACTTTTAAAATCGACTTTTGAATCGTCGCACTTAGAGCAGTCGTACGTGTTCTTCTCGGTAGCTTTTTTGTTGATAGGCTCTACGAACTCGTATTTTTTTTGTTTTGTTCTTCTCTGGTGACGTTCTTCGCCGCTATCTGAGAGCACCACGAGTAGACTGCCGCGGTGCGCGACCGCCCCGCGTCTAGCGATCAGCTCTCCTCCCCCCTTCATCAAGGAATGACTTAGTTGCTCAGATGGATTCTCAAAATCGTAGTAAATACACCGGGACTCCGTGCTGCTCAAAGCGCTGTTCTCTATCAGCAGACTGTACTTCAGCCTTATCCGTTTCGGCCTCGTGCCGTATTTCAAATACACATTTATGGGTATCTCAATCGACGCACAGCCGGACTCTTGAATCTCGTATGGAGGCTCTTGGATAACTGTAAAAAAAACAATGATATGTAAGAGAGCGGTATAAATAAAATCTTCATCCGACTGTAACTATACCTACATGAAATAAATTGTGCATAACGTAAGTAAATATAGGTACTTATTGCGATAAAAATTGATAGCAACAGCTGCTCATTAAAATTAAATGATGCATACGATTCGATGTATTAACGATGTTTATAATATTTCAACGGACGGAGATAGTAGGCGGATATAGATAGCCTATAACAGAACACAACTTAGAAGGCGAAGCACTTAAGCCGTTGACGCAGAGTCTGTTATTGCTTAATCTGCGCGTCTTCTAAGTTTTGTTGTACAGGTTTACACAACTTAGAAGGCGCGTAGATTAAGCAATAATAAGCTCTGCACCGACGGCTTAAGTGTTTCGCCGCGCGCCTTCTAAGTTGTGTTATACGATACGTCGCGTCGTGCTTTTAAATGTGTCTGTCTATCCAGAACAGAAGAACCAAAACCTCCCCGTTTTTTTTGGTAATTAGCGATGGAGGATAAACGTACTAGTGAATACTTATCTCACTGATTATATTCTTATAATCTGCTGTGGTGTTGCGTTTGGTCAATAGTTTGTGATGCCGAAGACAACCCGTTAGTTTTTCTACTTATATGAATATGTGCGCCACTCGTACCTATTGAGTCTACCCGATGAAGTGGCCACAAACGCTTTGGCCTGCAGGGCCTATATTCGAATTAAAACGCGTTAAATACTAGCTAAATCGCGCGTTCTGTGCGTAGCGCTTTCTCTTTCACTCGTTTCGCGAGTGACAGTGACAGCTGAGCTGGGTATAGGTACGGCATGACGCGTGAGCGATCCTAGAGGGAAGAGCGAGATCCCTATTTAAAGACTCAAATATAGGCCCTGGTCTACCAATGTCCAACTGTGGACAAGTCTTTTTGTCGGACATGATGGATGATGATACGTGGCACAAAATAGAGCATCAAAATGGCAGTCTTTAGAGAGACAGGATGATGGTGAGTGGTAGAGAATAAAGCGGGCACCTCTCTTCGGGTAGACGAACTCGGTGGCGGGGTGCAGGTGGAACACGACCTTGTGCACGAAGGCGCTGATGTCGGCGCCGGACACGCCGCGCACCCACACGCGCCAGTCGAGTGCGAGCGCGCGCCCCGACGGCGACCGCCGCGGCTCACACGCGTGCCCCACCTCCAGCCAGATCCGGATGCACATCTGTAGGTGGCAGAACCAAGGAAATTTATATACACTGTCAATCTGCTTAAATTGCGGCCTAACATCCAGGAGTAACATGATTTGAGGCGCATCTAGATATTTGCTCATGTACTTGGTTCAATCAAATTTATATGCAGGCTACCTAGGCAGCGACATCTATTATCGTATTTAGGTAACACTTACTTTACTTCGGGCGTACATACCTATACGTACGCTGATTTGTATAAAGGTTGACATGCATTTTAGGTTTACCTTGCCTTTTCTATGGCAATATCCAGGGGAGCTTCCAATTTTCAGACTTAGCCCGTATAGCGCTCCCTGGATATTGCTCGTGAGTTAAAATTTTCATACTGGGGCTATATTCTAAGTCTTAAATAGAGATCACCCTGTTCCCTATAGGATCGCTCACGCGTAAAGTTGAACTTTCAATCTAGCTGCCTAAAGTTCACGCAACGCGTGAGCAATCGTATAGGGAACAGGGAGATCCCTATTTTAAGACTTTGAATATAGCCCCAGGCCACCTAGGCAGCGACATATATTATCGTAGTATAAATATACAAACTTAACACATTTTTGGCGTACCTACGCTGATTTATTTGAAGGTTGTCATTCTTGGTAGGTAGCTATAGTATAAGTAATATACCTATCGACGTTTCAACTTGGGTACCTATTTCCTTTCAAAAAAGCCGCGGTAGCCGGCTCATGCAGAGGGTCGGGGGTTCGAATCCGGCTCGCACTTCAGAGCTTACTAATGTGCAAAATTAAATTTGAATTTACCACTTAACTTTTCAGTGAAAGAAAGCATCGTGAGGAAACCTGAACGCATCTGCGAAATAGTTGAAGCATGTGTGTGACGGACGTCTCCAATCTGCACCGGCCGGCGTGGGGACTACCTATATAGCCCAAAACCCTCTTGTGACGAGGTCTGTACCCAGCATTGGGACGTAAATAGGCTGTCGTGGTGGGTATGTCCACAACTATTTATTTGCTACGTCCCACTGCTGGGCACAGGCTTCCTCTCATCACGAGTGTTGGGGCGCGAACGCGCGGGTATTATTGCAATCCAGATTATAATATACCTGACCAACTTCATCTAAATTAGACTAGCCGTTTGAGCATAACAAAATTCACAAAACAAATTTACCTTTTATAAAATTGTACTCAGGATTAGAAAAGCACTTTTAATAAGTCAAAGTCAATTTTTATTTAATGATCTTGAGTTTTAATAATTAATTGAGTTTTTTAAGTAGGTACATACTTAGGTACTGACTTTATCCTTTGGAATGCTGACGTAAGCATCACAATCACAGTAGGTAGATTAAGGGTGGGTTGATTCAAACCGTTCGTTAAAGTTAACGTTAACGTTAAATATTTTACTATGGGACAAAATGACGTTTCTGTATGGAATGACAGCTCGGCGGCCATATTTAACGACCAGGAGTCCGTCAACTGTGCTTGAATCAACCCACCCTAAGGGCCGCTTTTCAACCGTCAGATAAAGTTTAATCATCGAAATCGAATATAGTCCAGGCAAAACTTAAATTTTATTCATTAATAAAAGATAAAAAAAATCTTCAAATGTGGGGCTGCGTGCGGTCAAGCAAGACATCATAACACACACCGTATCAATTTTTTTAATATTACTTATGTACTTAGGTGGTGTATTTAATCATAAATACGGAGCGCATTCAATTCAAATTCAATCATTTATACAGCAAATTGGTCACATAGGGGCACTTTTACTCGTCAGAAAAAGAATGTACCACTGTCTCTCTAGATACACTAAAATAGAGGAAGTAGTGGACGCAGCATTAACAAAACGTTCATTTACCTAAAAACCCTTGAACAAGGTCAGTCAAGTGAATATTAGGTATTATACCGCATAATGAGATTTTTTCAAATTTCGAATTAAGCTGGTACTCGACTGAGCTTGTTTTGAAGAAGTCTGAGAACTTCGTGGGTCAATTTGCACGGTTATCTTCGGTTAGTTTAGTAGGTAATTCTTTATTTGAAACCAACATTTAATTTTAATCATTTTAAAAATTTAATATCGCATATTGGAAGCATGTAGAACTTACCTTGACTCAGCACTTCTTGTTTAGAAGACGATTTTACAAACGGAAACTTCTATCTTGGAATACGTCGTCCTTTACTTAAATATAACAATTTTGACACCAACCATCACTCTGTTTTTTAATGACAAGTCGGAAAAATGAAAAAAATGGCCAGCATTTAATTCACATAACACCGGAATAAGTATCCAATAAGTCTACTTGTTGTGTACTAATGAAATAGGACCAGCTTATGTGGTATCATATATCATATCATAACCAATTAATTGAAAGCAAGTGAATTTACATTAGGTATTTTAGTGTCAGCAATACATACGAGAGCTCATTCAGCGGTTTGCAATTATTTTCATACCTAGTAAATCGAAAGAGTGCTTACCAGTTCGGTGTACCTACCATATTTAAAATTAAATAACGATGGATTAATTGGGTATGGGTGAGAAACGACAACGTACTCGAATTAATTATTTTTGAACTGGAACAACATTCCATATCAAGAAGAAAAGATCTCCGAATTTTCCGTGCCGTAGCGTAGATAGAACGTAAAAAATTAAAATGTTTTGGTGGCATTAGCGCTGTTTGTCGCCTTTAGGAGGCAGCCGCATTTAGTGAGCCGTTAGGTAGGTATACTGCCAAATAATTTATATTATTTACGCGCAATCTACGGCACGGAAAATTCTGAGATTATTTTCTCATGATACGGAATGTAAATCAAGCACGTTGTCATTTTTCACCCATGCCCAATTACGCTTATAGGTAGTTGTTTTGATGTTATAGTTGTAGCCACGCCAACGCCACTTCGTTTTATCCACTTCATTTGCCTGTGACTAATCCTACATAAACATTACAAAACTTTATCCGTTTTATATAGGTTTATAATTGTACCTAATAGTCACACGGACAGTAGATTTGCATAGCTTTATAAAAGTTATGTTATAACGCCGCCAAACCTAAAATAAAAAATCTGTTAGGGACGATTCACACTTAGCGGATGGAGTGGAAAAGAATAGAAATGCTAATAATAATTTTACTACTTATTGTAATGGCAAAGAAAAATAAAATATGTGAAACAGTGATAAATTTTATATATGAATGGAATTTTAGTATTTCTGCTTCTCGCTAGCTTCGATCGAATGCGATAGAATTCGATCGAAGAGATCGCAATCGACGGCATGCCTATCCCGAGTTTTATTTATTTATTTTAGCTATGTTTGAAGACAATAGGTCCGATGGTTTAAAAAATACTGGCAATAATCTGTCGGGGTTTTCTAAAATTTCCAATTTTTTCAACGTACCTATTCTCTTTCCTATGCGACGCATGTCCGTGGCCTGACAAATTTGCAAGTTGATATCGAGCAATCTTATTTTGAAATTCAAGAAAGCAGTCAATCATCGAAACATCTGTTTGTATTTGGTTACCAACTTTATTGGATTATTTTAATACTAACTCTCTATTGTCTGTGTATCAAATACAGAAAAATAAAAGAAATACATCTATTTAATTACAGAGTGAAAAACATGAGTTTGACTTATGGTTATACGAGTATTATAGCGATCTCTTTGAGTTACTTTATTTATATTGAAATTAAACTAGACTTATGAAATGTAAACAATTTAATTAATATCATCATCATCATCATCATTTCAGCCGAAAGACGTCCACTGCTGGACATAGGCCTCCCCCAAGACACCTTAATTAATACGTAAAAAGAAAACTATAGAAAAAGCACCCCTTCCAAAAGTTAATTTTGCGGCATATTGGATAGTTTTTAGGATATATGACTTGTAGGGAAACTTGAACTACATACCTATACTCACCACATATATGATGAGCGAACAAGGCTGATCAAAAATATCTGAACATTAACTCTTACGACATGACAATAAGGTGTGTGACCTGACCACCATCATAATGTGATACTTATTTCTTACAGAGAATATTTAGGCTTATACTATACTCGTATGTATAGTAGCTATTATTTGGTGGTATATTGAAATTTTCGCAATCTTTACTAACTGCTTACGTCGTCAGCTGTATACATTTACGTACAATAAATAATCAAAATATATACATACCAACAGCAATAAAATGTACACCTACCTTTGTTTGTAACTTTGTCCAAGGTGAAAGTTTAATTTTTTCACTGGGATTGTTTACCTACACTCTCGGAAATTCTAATAATACGTGTAATATAGGTATGACAATTTAGAATTGAAAAATTGTTAGACCTTGATACGTGGCAAAAATTACTACATTAAGTACTGTGTTCAGTAGTCAGTCGTTCAGCCTTTATAATCCACATCCGCTTTTACCGTAGTTCATGGTCAATCACCGCCAGATGATATGGAAATAAACAAGGAGATAATAAATATCTAAACACGATCTTATTGACTTGACAAGTCTTAGTGCATGTTCAGATATTTGTGATCAGCCTTGTTATCTCGCATACATAATATCAACGCCGTGACGTTTTGACGTTTTGTATATAGGTATATAATCCCTTTGCTTTCCGAATGGCGCCTCATGTACCGCGATCACGACATACCTAAGTATGGCCGAAGGCTGTATACCTATTCGGTTAAAAAAGACACATGGTATTTCTCATGACAGAAATGAGACTAGTTTATCTCAGAATACCTATTAGCGAATACCTATATTCGAGAAAGAGGACGTCCATCGTTTACTTCCGTCCGTCCATCGCAATGAGTAGGTAGGTATAAGACCGAGCGACGTTTTAGGGTTTTTGGGGTTGGCTACCGAAATTTTAGATAAAGATAAAAACATGACGTAGGTATAAAATCATGTCGATCTTACAGTCAAACCGTGTAAACAGTCAAGGCAAGGAGCAACAGTTCAGTATTCCATACTCAAATATTTTGTAAGGAGCACTTTCCTTATTGAAATCACTTTACGGTACCTTTTTAAAATAGTTTGATTAATTCGCATAGCCAGTAGCCACAGAAATAAGTCAGCAAAGCAAGTAGTCAAAATAAAATGATCTTTGTCCACATTGAAATTGGGATCAATGACCAATAAAACATAACATGTTGAGGAGATGCATCTCTACACATGTCTATACGAAATAGGGACTGAGCTATTTCATAGAAACCATTACGATATTGAACTTACATTTATATGTTTGCTCACTATCGATTTTGACTCAAAATAGCTTTTTCTAATGAGCAATGCATTAAGTTAATGAAATTGAACATCCATCCAACTCATTCATTAAAAGTTGCTGTCAATGTTATGTTTGAAGTTAAAGTCTAGAAGCTAGCTAGTTAGCTAAGTATATATAGTTAGCATAGTTATGCTAAGTATAATTAATTATGGAGTCCATTTGAGCCACGCCACGGCAAGTCTAGCGCCAATTTAAGCTGTAATTTGTCAGCTGTGGTCGACTGTGGCGTCTGTGGCAGTCAAATTAATTGAATGACAATAATGTTAACCGGTTGCGGCGATGGCGCTACACGGTCCTCGCGTAACCGCATTATTCAAGTTGCAACTGTCAATAAAACGTATATGGACAGAGGATAAAGACATCGCGACAGGATGTGAAGGTGACGACTTGACAAGTGCGTTACAAAAAAGTAGGCTTATATTATAACAAGCTCCTGGCAAAGATATTAGGTTAAGGTTGATCTTTTTTCTTATATTTATTTTAAGTAGGAGATACGGCCTAAGAATAGCCTCATCTGTTAATTATTTGAGGCAACCCAAGTTTAGATGATATATAATGAGTAGGTAGGTAAGGTACATTAATAAAATGCATAATTGGGTTGCCTAGCTAAATATGGGATAAATAACCAATGAAACATTTTTTTATTTGGGCTATTCCCACTTGACCCGAATTGCTGAAGGGGAAAATCCCACTTGTCCACGGTTGATTAATAGTAACCTATATTATATTCCACCTACTGTTGCGCATGCGAAAAAGTAGGAATTTATTTTTACTTGATTGATAGGTACTTATCTATTTACTTACGTCCTTGCATTTATTGTCATGCCAGGGGCCTCATTCGGGAAGCAAAGAGATTTCATATAGGGATTCTATAGGTAGTATATATAGACCGGTTACGTTTACGTCAAAACGTCACGGCGCTCAAATGAACCTTAAATATTATCTTATATCTATAGAATATCCCTTTGCTTCCCGAATGAGGCCCCTGTTTGCAGACACTGAGTTTGTAGACAAGGATGATTTGTTTACAATTAGACAATTACTTACTCTAATATCAAAACAAATGCATTAATGAGTTGTATTTATGCGATTAATTAGTTAAGAATAAGGAAATGTTTGTAAATAAGGATACCTATAGGCTTTCCTATAGGTATCCATAAAATGACCATTCACTAACTCCCTATTTAAATAGATATTCTGGGAATAGATCTCCTATCTATTGGGATCCTATCCTATCCTATCTATTTTAAGGACTATTGGGATACTATACTATTCCAATAGAATTTTCGGTACATAGGGAGCTAATATATGTACTATCATTATATGTATAGCACGATACAACTTATTATGTAAACTGATGATTTATGGTAAATCCAAATACACAATCTCGAATAAGGCCCCATACGTTATTAATTAATTACGTTTTAAGAGGGAGAATAATTTTATTGTGTTTTAGGTAGTACTTATTAGTTTAATAACAAATTTATTTATTTATTTATTTATTTATTTATTTAGTAAGCACTATCATTACAGGAAATTCCCAATTCAATAGTGTCCTTAATATTAATATTATCTATGTACAATATACGTCAACTTATGTCTAAATCGTTAATCACATTCTAAAAGTTTCTAAATTAATTATTTCTATTACAAAGGGTATACATTGTCATTTTTATAATTTCACTCCAAGGATTAAAAAATATATCTATATGCTCAGCAACTAGATTTAGCGTATGCATCGCGCGGGTTAGAGGAGCTTTTGAGAGCAGGTTGGTTCTGCCGCGGGGCACGGCCAGCAGCCGCGGCCGCCGCCGCCGCGTCGCGTACTCGTCCGGCACGCACAACTTTATCTGCTGCAATATACTTGGGTTGCAGATATTACCCCGTAGTACCCGTACTAAAAAGAACGCTAGTGCCGTTTCCCTTCTTACTTCTAACTTGTTGTACCCTACCATGCCCAGTACAAAAAGTGTCGGATACATTAACGGATACAATGGATAAACCCCATACAGTCTCAAATATATATGTCTAGTAAACTTATTTTGTATCCGTTCCAACATGAGACTGTACTTGACCTCATGCGGAGCCCAAATTACAGCATTACACTCGAGCTGGCTTCTCACTAAAGCGTTATATAACGCTCTTATGGCGTATATGTTCGTAAAGTGGACTGATCTCCTTAGCACAAATCCTAGTATTTTAAACGATTTCTTACAGGTATTTTTTATATGTTCCCTAAATGTCATGTCCCTGTTCATTAGGACTCCTAGGTCTCTCACCGATGTCTTTTCTTTTAAAGGAACTCCGGCCACTTCATAATCATACCTTCGATGTGCCTTTGCTCTGCTGTATGTAATTTTTATGCACTTTTCTAAATTGAATTGTAATTTATTTTTCCGGCTCCATTCTACAACCCTGTTTATATCCTCCTGCAGCCTCTCACAGTCTCCATCTTCTTTAATTGCCATGAGTAGCTTCAAGTCATCCGCAAATAATAGGCACTTGGCATGGTGTACAACCTCGGGTAAATCATTTATCATAATGATGAATTCCAGTGGCCCTAAATTACTTCCCTGGCTAACCCCTGTTTTAGTATCATAAGGCTTAGACTTGATACCCGCGTAATCGACATATTGCCGCCGATTTTTCATATAGCTCACAAAGAAGTCCAACAATTTAGGAGTGCAGCCGACGTTCGCTAACTTCGACAGTAAGATATCGTTATCGACCAGGTCGAACGCTTTCTTAAAGTCGAAGTAAGCGACATCAACCTGCACTCCGGCATCCACGTTCGGTACCATATAAGCCATTGCTTCCAAAAGATTGCTAGTTGTGCTGCGAGCTTTTCTAAACCCGTGTTGTGTCTCCGATAAAATTGGGGATATTTGGTCTCTCACGCTCCGTTGCACTGCCGACTCGAAGACTTTTGCTGGGACAGATAATATTGCTACGGGCCTAAATCCAACGACATCTGATCCTGATTCTCCTTTTGGTATTGGAATCACCCGTGTTGTTTTCCATCGCTCCGGAAAATAGGAAACAGCTAAGCATAGATTATAAATATGTTGCAGGGGTTCCGCCATGACTCTCGCGCAGTCTTTCATAATGAATGCTGGGATGCCGTCCGGGCCCGCGGAGCGCTTGGGTTTCAGGCCGGCGAGGGCCGCACGAATGTCCCCGAGGGACAGTCGCGGTAGATGCACGCGCGCTGCGCCCATGTCGCTCTCTCGCGCTGCTTTTTCAGCATCCAGCTTTGCCGTTGCCGTTCCGTAAACAGAATGGAAGTATTTCGCGAATTCTTCTGTACATTCCTGAACCGAAATGAGTCGGTTTGTGACGTTTTCAAGATATAAGTACCTAACCTGTTATATTTGGAACGCGGACACAGTAGCCAATGCTGACGCATTTGTCATAGATAGGTACACTGATTTCTTTATGAGACGAGATAGGTAGGCAGAATTTTGAGTAATAGTCGACATCGGCGTACCCAGCTTCTCACCCAGGGGGGAGGGGGCAAGCACATATTCAGCTTCAGATCCAGGGGGGCGGGGCAGATCAAATTTTTCTGGGTATTTTCTAAGACCCAGGGGGGGCAGAAGACGATCGTTCGAATTCATTCGATAGCATTCGATCGAAGCTATCCGCAGTCGCGAAGAGTTGAAAGGACGCAAATTCCATTCAAATATAAGTTTTATCACTGTTCAGCATACGGTCTAAATTCCTTCGTCATATATATTTAAAAATTCCCTTCTATTCTCTTCGATTCGATCCGCTAGGTGTGAATCGTCCCTTATACCTACCTCATCATCAGCATCATCATTTCAGCCGATAGACGTCCACTGCTGGACATAGGCCTCCCCCAAGGCGCGCCACTCAGACCGGTCCTGTGCCACTCGCATCCACCGCGTTCCCGCGACCTTTACAAGGTCGTCACTCCATCTTGTTGGAGGCCTACCGACAGCTCGTCTACCGGTTCGCGGACGCCACTCCAGGACTTTCTTGCCCCATCGGCCATCAGTCCTGCGAGCAATGTGCCCCGCCCACTGCCACTTAAGGTTCGCAATTCTTCGGGCTATGTCGGTGACCCTAGTTCTACTGCGGATATCCTCATTTCTGATTCTATCACGCAGAGAAACCCCGAGCATAGCCCTCTCCATTGCCCTCTGGGTGACCTTGAGCCTTCTTATGAGGCCCATCGTAAGCGCCCACGTCTCGGAACCATAAGTCATCACTGGCAACACACACTGGTCGAAGACTTTCGACTTAAGACACTGCGGTAATTTGGACGAAAAGACACTGCGAAGCTTCCCGAACGCTGCCCAGCCGAGTCGGATTCGACGATTGATCTCTTTCTCGAAGTTGGACCTACCGAACTGGACTGTTTGTCCCAGGTTTATACCTACCTACCATCGATAAAATATTCCAAGTTGGCTCCTTCTCTATAATCACACATTTAGATAATTGCTTACTTGAGTTAAATGTACTTACTTATCTAAAATTTCCATTTCTTAAGTATTATACCAACTGGATTCTGTTGATGTAGATATGTTTTTAAATATTTACATCACCCTTGGCCGTAAAGTGTGATTTTCTGCCCGCTACGCGGAGAGAAAATCTCACTTCTTGGCCAAGGCAAGATGTAAAACTTTTGACAAACCACGGGCGGTAATTCGTAAAGCCCCAGATCGCATATTTATGGCCCTCACCTTCGGTTCGGGCCGCAGAAACCTGCGATCTGGGACATTTACGAATTCACCACCCTAGGTCTGTAATGTACTATTACCTACCTACCTATAACGTCTTTTTACTGACGTGTAAAAATGACCGATGTAGCCGTGCCGTATAAATTATACCTACCTACCTATTTTTATTTTGTTTTGACCTACTCTTATAAGTTATGAATGTTATGATTATAAAGCATATGGAAAAACAAGTTTACGAAGTTATTACAAGTATCATTTTCACCGTGGGAAAATCCAGTTTGATAATTAAGAGAAACTTACCAAGAGTAAATCATGTTAGGATACGTATTTCTAATAGGTATCCGTGTGAAATATGATTTTGATAACGTTTCAAATGAAAACTGCTAAGAAACAAATAAAAGTTTCGTTCTTTATTGATGTGAATATGCGTGTGATTATGAAGCTTGCGACCATTTTGCTGATAAAAAGCATAAACCATTTCAAGTATGCATAAATCCGTAATTTCATGTGACTGATAAGGAAAATGTGGCGGCGCACGTGCGCGCGCGCTGGCGACGACAACACGACATGAGATATGAAAACGACATTTTTAGTCACGGCTAGTAAATCGCGAGTTTGTCGTCACACCTGTGCTATTGGCGGCACTCACCGACTTGTCATGTTGGTTCGAGCGACCTTCAGTCATTTTCTAGAGTGTGATAGAACCGCCGTAGCTGGTGCGGGGACGGGTGACATCTGCCGGCCGAGGTCATGCTCGCGCTGGCTTGACGTTCGCTGGTCGGCCGCGGGCCGGAGACATGGGTCTTGCGGACGAGGGCGCGCCCGCGAGTCGTGTTTATCACTGAATCATTGAATGGCGGCGCGGGGCGCGGGCGCCGCGTGACGTCATCCGATCCGCCAATGACAGCTGACTGCGCACTCCCTCCAAAAGTTGACAGCGCGTTCCGTTACGCGCGGTTAGGTTTTACTAAAATAAAAGAAAGGTTATGTTATGTTCGACGTGCGAGTGTAGTAGGTAGTAGAGAGTGTAGTAGCGTCTAGTATAATACGTTTGGCAATGTTCTTGGAGATTGCACATATGCTGAAACTGTATTGCGAGGCATATTATTACACTTCTTCCCGCGACTTCGTCCGCGTGGCATTCGTTAATTGCGTTCCCGCGGGAACTATGCGTTTTTCTGGGATAAAAAGTAGCCTATATGCTACTTCGTTTACAAAACTATTAAATTTTTATCATTATTACATTTGGTCCGGTAGTTTTTGATGACCAGTGAACAAATTAACAGACAGACAATTTCTTCAATTTGTGGAATTTAACCAACTTCCATCGCAAGAAGGTGACAGTCTGTTAGACAATGGTTAGGTACTTTCGAATCCATCGTATAAAATAGGTATCAAATTCCTATAAATATAATTGGTAAGAACATTTTACAATCGTTGTTGCAAACTGAAACCGACGCACTTTCGCGGAAAGAAGTTATCACAGTTATTTCGATATTATAGATTCTATGTAGTGAAGGTAGTCCACCGAATATTCGATATATAAGGTGCTAACAAATTAGTCACGGATATTTATTTTTACAGCTGATAGTACTCGGCTCTCGAAGTACATTTAATTATGAAACATCATTGGTTTTGTTATGTTTTTTTTGGAGAAAAATAGGAAACAAATTTGCTACGTTAAAACACCCTGTTTAAGAACCTGCCGTTTTCCCGCCGATTTTTTTTTTCCTTAATAATAGTTAAAAGTTTATTGTTTTAATGTAATTTATTATCTCTTAAAATATCCTTGACTAATTTGTTAGCACCTTGTATACAGTGTACTACCTCCACTAATCAATCAACACCTAGACTATCCCAATTTTATTGACCCTTATTGTTATTGACCTCCGCTATCAATATCAAAGTTCCATCCCATCCTACGAATAAAGGCGCAACCGTCCTTATGACCGTTTTCCGATTATTTCCTTATCATATTAGGTCCTTACATATGAAATTGGCGTTTGGCGAACTGGCAACTTTGATTCAAAATATGTGGCGTTCGGCTAGGAATTCCAAATTCAAATTTATTTCAAATTTAAGACCATGTATTTCTGTGTTCGAATTACGAAATTTATTTGTTATCGCGTCATTTGTTTTTCTTTCACATCGTTCTGTTCACAATATGGAGAACTTAAAATATCGCTATATTTACGAATATGAGTTTCACCTCGGCACTAGTGCTGCAGAAACGGCTCGTAGGATTAACAATGCGTATGGGGAAGCTACTGCAAAAGAAAATACGGTACGTTATTGGTTCCAACGTTTCCGTTCTGGAAATTTTGACCTACAGAACAAGCCTCGTGGACGGCCGGAGACACAAGTTGATAACGAAGAATTAAAAGCAATTGTGGAAGCAGATCCATCGCAAACCACGTCAGAGTTAGCGGCAGGCTTCGGTGTGAGTGATAAAACCATTTTGATTCACTTGAAACAAATTGGAAAAGTGAAAAAACTTGAAAAATGGGTACCGCATGAATTGAGCGACGCAAACAAAGAAACACGCGTCGAGTGTTGCGTTTCACTTCTCAACCGGCACAATAATGAAGGCATTTTGAATCGTATCGTTACTTGTGATGAAAAATGGATCTTGTACGACAACCGGAAACGTTCTTCACAATGGTTGAACCCAGGTGAACCAGCCAAATTCTGCCCGAAACGAAAGTTGACTCAGAAAAAGGTACTGGTAAGTGTCTGGTGGACTAGTGCCGGTGTCATCCATTACAGTTTCTTAAGATCTGGGCAAACAATCACGGCTGATGTGTATTGTCAACAATTGCAAACGATGATGGAAAAGCTAGCCATTAAACAACCCAGACTGGTCAATCGATCTAGCCCACTGCTGCTTCAGGACAACGCTCGACCACATACGGCACGTTTGACGGCCGCAAAACTACGGGAGCTGCGACTGGAATGTCTTCGACACCCACCATACTCCCCGGACCTTGCTCCAACTGATTACCATTTTTTTCGGAATTTGGACAACTTCATGCAAGGAAAAAAATTCAATTCTCACGAGGCTGTCCAAACGGCCTTCAAAGATTTTATTGATTCTCGCTCACACACTTTTTTTAGTAAAGGAATCAATGAACTACCTTCGAGATGGCAAAAGTGCATAGATAGCCATGGTACATACTTTGACTAAATAAAAAAATAGTTTCATAAAAAAAAATCGTTTTCATTTCTGCCATATGAAACGCCAATTTCATATGTAAGGACCTAATATTCTCTGATTTTTTTGACACCCTCTGACCTCAAAAAATCAATTACTTAACACTGTTATTTTGAAGAAAATACAGAAGTATTAAATTTTGCCAAGACAGTTGCGCCCAACTGTCTGGCCCATTTTCTCCGGCGAGAAAGGTCGCAACATACGGTTAGGTCTTTCTTCCGCGGGTCGACGGGGAGCGAGACCGGGACGCAAGTGCTGTTTTATGACGAATACGTATATTTTCCACGTTATTTTGATGTAAGAAAATGTATTTTTGAGGATGTATCCGTTTAATTTATGCTTATATTTTTTAGAGCTAAATTCTGAAGCGCTTTCTAACTGTCCTAACTGCTGTTACGTTACGCCCCTCTTATTCCTCGGAATAAAGCCATACTCTGGTCACGTGACTCTAACAAAAAATAGCACTTTAAAGCTTAATATTTCACAAACGTATCACTTAATCAAAAAATGGTTTTAACAAACCCACAATATTTTTTTAAGACCTATTCAACGATATGTCGCACCATGGGGTGCGTAAGAAAAAAAAAAACATCCCCACTTTACGAGTAGGGGAGGTACCCTATAAAAAAAATATTTCAAAATTTTATTGTACCACTTTGTCAGTGTAGCTAATATGTATATTCATGCCAAATTACAGTTTTCTAGAACTAAGCATCTCCGAGCAATAGTGCGGACAGACGGACGGACATGGCGAAACTATAAGGGTTCCTTGTGAACTTCGGAACCCTAAAAATGCTTCTCCTGTAAAGTTGACATTTTTGTAGTTGCGCTTTTATTCGTAGGATGGGACGATATATGTACCCAGCTTCTTACCCAGAGGAATGAGGGGGTCAAACACATTCAGTTCAGCTTCATAGATTATCTAATTCTCCCGCTGAAAGGCATGTTTTAAAGTTTTCTATTCTATATAAATTAATGGCTTCTGTCTTGGACATGTTTAATTAAATAGACGGTGTTACTTTCAATCGTATAATCGTATATTCTATCTCCAAACCCCTATAACCAAAGACCATCGTTCTCAAGCTGTCAAACACGACCACAGATAAAACACGTAACATTCCTCTTCTCTAACAGGACAACATAATTGAAACAATAATAATTCAACTAGCTTGAAATTACAAATCAAGTCTCTGTGGAGCTTTAATTAATCTACCAGACCTCGTTCTACACTGAACATCAATTGATCCAGTATCAGGCTGCAAATCACCATCTAAGCTAACAGTATTTTCTTCAACAGCCGATTCTAAGGATTCATTACACATCATATCATCAAAATCACTATTAAAGGAATTCTTATTCATATGTAACCTATTTCTTCTGAACTTACCACCATTCTCATCTTCAATTATGTATGAACGAGGAAATGGTGATTTATCAGAAACCTTTCCCTTCGTCCAAAATGTATCTTCAGTTTTCTTTTTAAACCAAACATTATCACCTATTGAGTATTCTTTCAATGGTTTTGCAAATTGATCATAATGTTTTTTAATCTTTTCTTGACATCTAGCATCCAATTCCAAATCCCTATGAAATATTCGTGGCTGAAGATAAAGTTTAGATACAGGACATTTACAATTCAAATTCCTATTAAATAATAAATTGGCTGGTGATGGGCTATTCTCCTTTGTACTGTTTCTTATATTTAACAAGCCTATATATGGATCAGTACCGTCATGAACACATTTTCTTAACATACTTTTAACTATTTTAACACTTGACTCAGCCAAGCCATTCGATTTTGGATAATTTGGTGACGATGTAACATGTTTCAACCCATAGCCATCTGAAAATGTACTGAATTCTTCACTTGAGTATTGTGGACCATTATCAGATACTACCTCTAATGGAATGCCATGTCGTGCAAAAATGGACTTGAAATGTCTTGTTACATTACCAGAAGACAAATTTTCTAACTTAGCTATTTCTATATACTTACTGTAATAATCCACAATGAGTAAATAATGATGACCCTGGAATTCAAACAAATCAGATCCAACCTTAATCCATGGCAGTGATGGAACATCATGAAACTGTAACGTTTCTTTACAATTATTATTTCTATAAGTTGCACACACCTGACAATTTATACATAAGTCTTTAATTTGAGAAGTCATACCAGGCCAGAACATGATACTTTTAGCCCTTCTTATACAAGTATTCACTCCTTGATGGCCCTCATGTACAATGCTCAACATCATTTTTTGTAAAGCAAATGGTATAACAATTACAGTATTTTTAAATATTATACCATCCACTATGCTTAAATCAAATCTAAAATTCCAAAATGGTTTAACATCATCACTTACTCCATTTTTAGAAAAAGGCCAGCCATTTGTTATGTATTGTGTAATACTTGAAAGAGTACTGTCATCCTTGGTTTTTTGACTGATCAATATTTTTTTATTATCCGAAATTGGAAGAAAATCCACTGATACCTGAACATGACAAATTATTTCTTTATTAAATTCTTCATCAAGTTTATCTATATTTTCATCTTTATCATCTATAAATGATCTACTTAAGAAGTCAGATATGAACATTTTAGACCCTGGCACATATTTGACTTTTAAATCATATCCTTGTACTTTCAACATCATTCTTTGTAAACGTGGAGGAACTTTATTCAATGGTCTTCTGAATAATATTTCTAGTGCTGAATGATCAGTCTCTAAAGTAACAGAGCGCCCTAGAATATATTTATGAAATCGTAAACAACCAAATACGATTGCAAACATCTCACGTTCTACTTGTGCATAACCTTTCTGACAGTCAGTTAACGCTTTAGATGCATATGCAATTGGCTGACAGTTTTGTAAAAGACATGCTCCTACACCTTCAGAACTACAATCTACTGAAACTGTAACTTCCTTATTGGGATCAAATATTTTTAGTGTTGGAGCATTTGTGAGAGCTTCTTTTAATTTAGAAAAAGCATTTTCATGAGATGCATTCCATTGAAATATAACTTCCTTTTTCAGTAGCTCTCTTAAAGGCGAAGTAATTGTTGAATAATTGTTGATAAATTTTGATAGATAATTTGTCATACCAATGAATCGTTCCAATTCTTTCCTATCATTAATTTTATTAATTTGATTTATTGCCAAGACTTTTAATGGATCGGGTTTAATCCCGTCTTTGCCTACAATGACACCTAAAAATTTCAAGTCATTTTTTAAAAACTCACATTTTTCTTTGTTAAATTTTACATTATGTTCTCGTGCCATTTCAAGCACCTTATGCAATAATCTATTATGTTCCTCAATGGTACTTGCATGTACAATTACATCGTCGACATAAAATTCTACACCTTTAATATTTTCGAATACTTCCTTCATTCTTTCCTGAAACGCCTCTGTTGACACTGAAAGCCCAAATGGAAGTCTTTTATATCTGAAATTTCCAAAAGGTGTGGAAAATGTACAAAGTTTGGAGCTCTCAGAATCAAGCAAGACAGTCCAGAAGCCACTATTACAATCTAATTTGGAGAAATATTTAGAACCAGATAGTTTATCAATAATATCTTCAACAGTAGGAAGCACATTGTGAGATCTAATTATAAAGTTATTCAAATATCTTGGGTCTAGGCACACTCTAAGTTTATTATTACTTTTTTTTGTAACTACAATAGAGTTGACCCACTCAACAGGCTCCTCTACCTTTTCTATAACACCTTGTTGCACCATTTTTTCCAATTCCAATTTAAGTGGTTCTCTCAAAGCTATAGGAACTCGTCGGGGTGGGTCAGCTCTAGGAACTGCCGACTCCTGCAAAACAATTTTATACACTTTATCAAAACATCCTATTCCTTCAAAGACATCTTTGTATTCTTTAATATTGGTTGTCATTGTATCCATTGATACATTATTTACATAATTCCTCTTTATTAACTTAAGATCAGAGCAAGTTCTGAGACCCAGTATAGTAGTGCAATTTGAGTGTGTTATAACAAACTCAACATTGTCACATTTCCCATTTTTAAGGTAACATTTTAAAATGCTGACCCCTTTCACTGATATATTTTTATCATCTAGGGTTACAAGTTGAATAGGTTTTTTTTCAATAAATTTGGGATTCAAACCCAATTCTTTGTGTGCATTATAACTCATGACATTAACCTGCGCACCTGTATCTAATTTAACCTTGTGAGGCTTTTCATTAATATATAAAATTTCAAACCACTCACGAGAACTGTCCTTCTTGTTTATGCTGCCAACAAAGAATGTCTCAACTTCTTCATTTTCTTGCTGCTCATCAACATTTGCCACTTGTTTCCGTAGAAACTGATCTACTTTGTTTCTACAAACTTTTTCAAGATGGTTTCTTCCTTTGCATTTTCGACAAATAGTTCCATACGCGGGACATTTATGTGTAGGAGACCACGGTTGAAAACCACACCTGAAACAAGTTCTGATACTTTGTCCTTTCTTCTCATGTATTGCTAACACCGCCTCTGGTTTTGATATATCAGCCAGCTGAGACTGTGTTAGTTCCGCAGCCCTGCAAAGAGATATGGTCCTATCTAGCGTCAATTCTTCCTCTCTTAGCAGTCTCTCCTTCACATGGATGTTTTTGAGTCCCACTATTATCATGTCTCTTATCAAATCATCCTTCATCTTATCAAATTCACACGACAAACTCTTCCTTTGTAAGTCAGTGAGAAATTCATTAAAAGATTCAGTATCTTTTTGTCTTCTCGTAAAAAATTTGTGTCTTTCAACTGTAATACACCTTTTGGGGAGAAAATGATTATTGAAGGTTTCTATTAACTTTTTAAGGGTCAATTTGTCTTCATCTAGATTAAAAGAATTATATATGTTAAGTCCTCCATCCCCTATATTGTGTAACAGAAGAGCTATTTTTCTTTTATCTGATGCGCTTTCAAGATCACACGCTATAAGAAAAAATGTAAATTTTTGCAGCCATTTTTTCCAAGCGCCAGCAATGTCTTCCTCTTCAAAATTCAGTGAATTTATATTTGCACTAAGCAAATTCTTTTCGTTTTTCTTTTCCGATTCAGTCATTCTTGTGTTTTTATTTCCCTTCAGCGTGGATAGAACCTGACACCATGTTTAATTAAATAGACGGTGTTACTTTCAATCGTATAATCGTATATTCTATCTCCAAACCCCTATAACCAAAGACCATCGTTCTCAAGCTGTCAAACACGACCACAGATAAAACACGTAACAGGACACTTCGCCAATATCAAAGTTTGGGCCACAGGCCTGCAAGTTGTTCGGTAATAAAGGTTTAAATGTACGGTGTAAATGATTAATAATAAAATTGGAGAGACTTAACAAACGTCAACGTCCATCTTGGGCGACGGCCATTGAGAATCCCCCTTTTAAAGTTTTTTTGAGGATTAAAGTTTCATAGTTGCCGCCCTCAGCGTGAGGCGATGGAGAGTGCTTCTGATTTTGATTGGTCCGAATCAAGGTCGCTGAAAATAGGTAGGGAAGAGGACTTGAATAAGTAAAGCGTAAATAATTATATTTTTGATTGATGTGAACAATTAATGTATGCATAAAAGTAACATCTTATACGAGAGACGATTAAGTTCTTTTACCAATAACTTGCTGAGTTTCTCTGATTAGGAATAACTGTGAGCAAATACAATAAGCATGATTCGGAACTTACTCTTATAACCGTCGGTTGGGTCAGTTGTTATGTTTGCTGTCACTGTCACGGTCAAGCAAATCCACAGATTAGGGCTGCGTTCCGAATCGCGCTTAGAGCGCTCACAGCACCTTGCATCCTTTTTCCTCTTAGGACTCGACTTTCAAGAGGAAAAGAGATGCAAGGTGCTGTGAGCACTCTGAGCGCGTTTCGGAACGCAGCCTAGAAGATATTGTCTAAAGATATTGAGCAAATCTGTGAGCAAACCCGGAGCGAAGTAGAGTAGCAGACATGTAGCAGACCTTGTATTCAGTAGACCATGAAATGAAATGTCCCCAATTCTCGACAGAATACATCTTACTCTAATTGAAATAAAAAAAAATCGAATGAAAATTCTACAGGAAGCAAAGAGGTCTGAAACTAGGAAAAAGATTTGACGTCCAACCTTGTAGCTTCTTCGTGATGTCGACAAAACAGTAAGATTAAATTAATCATTCATTTTGGTTTGACGGAGGAGTGTTATTGTTAAGTAATTGAATACTAGCTTCTGCCCGCGACTTCGCCCGCGTGGAATTCGGTTATCGCGTTACCGCGGGAACTATGCGTTTTTCCGGGATAAAAAGTAGCCTATGTCCTTTCTGGTGACCCCAACTATCTCCATGCCAAATTTCATCTCAATCGGTCCAGCGGTTGAAGTGTGAAGAGGTAACAGACAGACAGAGTTACTTTCGCACTTATAATATTAATATGAATTTTCAGAGGTTGTACTCTCCGGCAAAGGAATTTTTTGGTTGACTACATGGTCGCCAATCCGGTGTTCGCTAGGGCTGAACACACGGGGCCGGATGATGAATGGCTCATCCTGAAATATATGCTCCGAGAGTATGGACCGGATAAACCTGTCCTTGAGTGGAAAAGAGTGAGTTACTTTTGTCTATATTTTCTATGTATAGACCCTCTTTATACTTTGTAAATACCCACACTTACCGCAGATAAACTATTTCATTCAATCATCTGTCTATATACATAAAAATGAACTGCTTGACTAATTTGGCTAATCCTTATTTGTTTTATTCCCTGTGGTACAGGGAAGGTTTAGAACTACAACAAATGTGAAAGAGAAAAATAACTTTATATGGGAAACTATACATGGTGGGTCAGAAAATATGGCAAATAATTAACTCACAGTATCGGCTATCGATTCTAAGTATATTGTATAGGTCTTTAATTTTTTTCGAGTTGGTAAAAAAAAAATTTTTGTATTGGATTCATGCGTCGCTCACACAACCAATCCCATATACAATATTTTTTTTTACTAACTCGAAAAAATTAAAGACCTATACAATATACTTAGAATCGATAGCCGATACTGTGGGTTAATTATTTGCCATATTTTCTGACCCACCGTGTATAGTGATACGAAGTTCACCGGGCCAGCTAGTACATATTATATTAGCTGTCCACCCTGACTTTGAAAGGGTAGAAAGGAGGAAATGCAATTTGTATTTCGTATAAACCTTGTCCGGACCATGACAAACATATCTAAACAAAAATTTGCCAAATAGATGGCCATTCTGTAAGATAATTCTGATAAAGTGATGTGCATATGGAAACTTTTAAGTAGTGGTCGTTTTTAGGGCGCAAAAGAAAAAACTCGGTTGTCTATAAAGTCGGTTTATGGACGATAATTTTACATGATAACATCATAAGAAAACATTTATGAATATGACCCGTTACATAGGACATACATCGCCATGAGGACATGCATGGGCATACATTGCGTGATGTTATTTCGTCGGCGCAGCCGGCGTTCATCAATTTACAAGATGTTATCATATCACGTCAAAAACAGAATCCTTATGGAATCACTTTTTTGTCCGTCCGTCTGTCTGTCTGTGTGTCCGTCTGTCAAGACCATTTTTTCAGTAACGCGTAGCGGTGTCAAGTTGAAATTTATATCAAACTATCTTCTGCCCGCGACTTCGCCCCCGTGGAATTCGGTAATCGCGCTCCTGCGGGAACTATTCCGGGATAAAAAGTAGCCTATGGCCTTTCCCGGGACCCCAACTATCTCCATGCCAAATTTCATCTCAATCGGTCCAGCGTTTGATGCGTGAAGAGGTAACAGACAGACAGACAAAGTTATAATATTAATATGGATATACGAGTGCCGGGAGACCAGCTGTCGGTAGGCTTCCAACAAGATGTAGTGACGACCTTGGAAAGGTCGCGGGAACGCTGTGGATGCAATTGGCACAAGACCGCTCTGAGTGGCGCGCCTTGGGGGAGGCCTATGTCCAGCAGTGGACGTCTTTCCGCGGAGTGATGATGATGATGACGATGACGATGGTGATGATGAATATTGACTATGAATGCATATTTTATAGACATGGAGGGAAATGAAGAAAAAAGCTCGAATGAGTATCAGGAAATCACAAACTGGATCAAGAGACGATTCTTCTATGAAAGACATTGACTCGAAAATTTTGTCAGTGATTGTCCATTCACCTGTGAATGTCAAAAAAAGATCTGGGCATGATGTAAGTAATTTAATGAAACTGTAAATACATAAATGTTTATGTAACTATAAATGTTACGTTTATAACAAATTTAGTTAGTAAAACATGTATACATATAATTGAATTGAATTAAATATAATGATATTATTATAATACATTATAAAACTTTAAATTAATTAACCTGAAAGTAATATTTATGTATACATTATTTATAAGCTATTACACCTACTTATTATTTATTCAAAATCACTGTAATAATATTAATTGTCGCTATAGAATAGTGTGTCTAATACCTACCTATCAGTACCTAATAGCTACATTTACATCTAAGCACAGAATAAGCAATAGTACTAACGTACAGAAGGCCGACTGCTAACAAAAAACCGGTTTTGTTGCACCGTATGCTCCCAAAGTGGCCATCTCTTTCTATCACATGCAGCGCGCTCTTTCGGAGGCCACGCCCTAGCGCTAGGGCTGGCGCACTCGAGAACATATTAAATGATGCGTCTAGTATTAGTACATAGGTTAGGTAGAATAGTGTTATTAACAATAGGTATATATATTTAAGTTAAGTTAGTTATTTTTTTATTATTTAAAACACTCGTCTACACAGATGCTACAACGTAACTATTAAAATTATTTCATTAATTTACTATTTACTGGAAAAAAATCCTTAGAGGGATAAGTTCGCCTTTGTACATTGTTATTATTTGTGATTTTTGTGTGTATTAATTTTGTGATTTACTATTAAGTTATCACATACTTTAACTGTCAATTTATGAATCTGCTAAATTCAAAATTAAGACACACAGTCACACAACTGCATTATCATAACATACTAGCCGTTGTCCGCGACTTCGTCCCGAGTACATAATTTGCGTACATAACTACCTCCATACCAAATTTCGTCATTTTACTCATTACCAAATAATTACTTTTTACCAAATCATTTTACTGTTGTTGTTAATACAACCCTCTGCAATACAATATTTTTGTGACGTAATTAAATTTCATAGCACATTTGACTCTTGCGTCGCGACGTACATTAAGAGTTAACGCGCGCGCGTGCATTCGCTAGCAGTGCGCGGCAACCACTAATCATCACGCCACGGTGCGAAGCCGGCCGGTACTTGTATCGAGCGCCAAGATATCAAAGAGTGCGCCGCGCCTGATCTAAGTTAAGTTTCCCTTCTGACCCTAAAAATGAAAAATTCATATTGTACGGTATAATTTTTTGTTACACCCATTCACTTGTTCTGACTTTAGAATATACAAGCAAATTGATCATTGTATGTCATTACAATTTAAACCTTATGCATATGGCTTCCAGTTTCAATCTAAATAATACGAAAAGTTTTTTTCTTATATTTACGGCAACAAAAAACAACAACAAAATTCAAACATTAATTCACATATTAATATATCTTGAGGCAGTATAATATATTTTTCTCAAACATGCTCGGAAATGTTCGTGTTACTTTCAAAAAAAGAAGACGCGAGGTTGTCCATTGCCGGCCTTGGCCAGTAAAAACATTATTGTCGTGTGTTTTTTTTTAATTCGCTTGCTATTTGAGACACCTCTGTAGAGAAACTGACAATCCATGGACGTAATAAGTACAACTTCCATGGCCAAATCATCCACGAACATGGAAGTAGTAAATACTGATGTGGGGTAAGTGCGCCTAAATTTATTTCGCCCCTATGCCTTGTAAACAGCCAACTACCAGTTGAGGAATATTTATAGGTTTCGATACATTTGTTAGGCGCACTTACCCCATCCTGGCGCACGTGCCCCGAAACTGACAAATCCATGGAGGTAATAAGTACAACATCCATGGCCAAATCATCCACGATCATGGAAGTAGTAAATACTGATGTGGGGTAAGTGCGCCTGGCGCACTTGCCCCGACTGACCTTACGTATTTCCTCGCTGTTAGAGAAAAGCATTATATATACCTCAGCCGCAATTGCGATTGCCGGACTAATACTAATAGAAGGCTTCGCTTCGCTCAGCCTTCTAACTGACTCGTCCGGCAATGCGCTACTTGGCGGCCTCTGTAATAATGTACTATTAGGACATTTCACACAAATTGACCTAGCTCCGAACTAAGCAAAGCTTTGTAGTAACCCGTGCGAATTACTACACGTTAATTTTTAGATGCGAAGCAGGGCGTAAGCAGAAAAGCGTAGAATTATAAGAAAGACTTTAACAACAAATTTATATTGAAAGAAATACTGATTATGGGTGCTAGACAACGATATAAATACTTATATTAGAGAAATACATACTATACATCAAATAATGTACAGAACAGTTACGAACACCTTTTTTTTCTTGCAGGGGTCCAATAACCCTGATGCGCCCAGCCGATTGGGTACCAAGGGTAAGGGCCCCATCGAACCAGGTGCCCAAGGGCGTGGAATCAGGAAATCTGACTTTACACGTTTCTTTCTTAAAAATAATCAATTACTTAAGGTAAGTTGGTGTTCACTTAGCAATGAGACTGCAAAATTGTATAAAAGGTTCCATTCCATACCGAAAAAAAAACACTTCCTAATAGAGATCATAAAGCCAATCACAATTAACTGGCAAGTTAGGTGAGAGAAAGAACAAAAAATTGTCTTAGCACAAAAATCACGCACTATGATTAGTAAGGAATAACTACAGGGTAAATAAATTATTCCTTAAGTGGTAACAACTATTGCCAACGTACAAGTTCGCTTTTGTACATATATTAGTGCTGTTTGCTAATTTAGTGTCCATACTTTCGCCCTCGACTTGGCTGGCGTGGAATTTGGTTACCGCGTTCCCTTGGGAACTATGCATTTTTCCATACCTACTTACTGGTACTTTCGCATTTAAAATATTAGTATGGTTTTTCTATCGTAGAAAAAGTGTTGATTTAAACCAAATTGTAATTTATTTATTTCCAAGTGTATATAAAATGTATTGTATACTTTCAGTGTGGTATTCTACTGCTGAAACTGGAAACCAATTTAAAAACAGAACAGAACAATATTCTGCGACAGCGAAATGAATTATTAAAACAGTAAGATATTTTTATTATTATAAAGTCTATAATATAGACGGACAAACAGGCAGACGGCCCACGTGGTGGAAAGTGGTTACCGCCGCCGCCGCGTTTAAGTACTTAAATCTTATTAATTACATGTATTTTCATCTAGTCCAACGCCAATTAAAAAAAAACACATATTATCAAATTTTGTTTAATAATGCGTCCGTCCGTCCGTCCGTCCGTCCGTCCGTCCGTCCGTCCGTCCGTCTGTCCGCACTATTTCTCGGAGATGCTTAGTTCTAGAAAGCTGTAATTTGGCATGAATATACATATTAGTTACGCTGACAAAGTGGTACAATAAAATTTTGAAATATATTTTTTATAGGGTACCTCCCCTACTCGTAAAGTGGGGATGTAATTTTTTTTTCTTGCGTACCCCATGGTGCGGCATATCGTTGAATAGGTCTTAAATAAATATTGTGGGTTTGTTATCACCATTTTTTGATTAAGTGATGCGATTGTGAAATATTAAGCTTTAAAGTGCAATTTTTTGTTAGAGTCACGTGTCCCCCCCCCCCCCCCTGCCAGCTAATTGGTGGTATTTGGATGGCTGAAAAAAATCACGGTTGTGGCATATATAGTTGAAAGGAAAACTATCACAGCTAAGTAGGCTGTACAAACTTACGAGTCATAGTCGACCAACTTATGAAATTATTAAAAAACCAATGATACTTGTATTTCTCGAGCGGCAGGGGCGTCGGGCGGGCACGTCATACCACAGGCTAGCTAGATGCTAATAAGTCTTAGAAAGGTACTGTGGGCATCGTCAAATTCGGAACCCTATACTTTGCGCGTGGTCCGACACGCACTTGGCCGTTTTTTAGGGTTCCGAAGTCCACAAGGAACCCTTATAGTTTCGCCATGTCCGTCCGTCCGTCTGTCCGCACTATTGCTCGGATATGCTTAGGTCTAGAGAGCTGTAATTTGGTATGAATATGCATATTAGTTACGCTGACAAAGTGGTACAATAAAATTTTGAAATATATTTTTTTATAGGGTACCTCCCCTACTCGTAAAGTGGGATGTAATTTTTTTTTGTTGCGTACCCCATGGTGCGGCATATCGTTGAATAGGTCTTAAAAAACATTGTGGGTTTGTTAAAACCATTTTTTGATTAAGTGATGCGTTTGTGAAATATTAAGCTTTAAAGTGCTATTTTTTGTTAGAGTCACGTGTCCCCCCCCCCCTGCCAGCTAAATGGTGGTATTTGGATGACTGAAAAAAATCACGGTTGTGGCATATAAAACGTAGTTGAAAGGAAAACTATCAGAGCTAAGTAGGCTGTACAAACTTACGAGTAATAGTCGGCCAACTTATAATGATGATTTTTCTCGAGCGGCAGGGGCGTCGGGCGGGCACGTCATACCACAGGCTAGCTAGATGCTAATAAGTCTTAGAAAGGTACTGTGGGCATCCTCAACTTCGGAACCCTATAATTTGCGCGTGGCCCGACACGCACTTGGCCGGTTTTTAGCTTTTTCTCTGTTAAATAATTTTGAAATTAAACTATTAACAATTTCTTTTGCAGAACCGCTTACAATCACATGGCAGTCCAATCTGACGAACCTATGGATCTCACGGACCTGCCACGACCTTCAGGGAGTAATGTACTCACGGAGGCGCAAGATGCTGCCACACCCACGTCTGCAACGCCATGCTCAGACCGACCAACAATCGCTGCTCCAAAATCGAAGGCACAGAGACAACGTGAGTACAGACAGCGTTTAGCAGCATCCCGAAATTCTGCACAGGCGATAGCTGCGAGGAAATTGGCTGCCGAAAGACAGCGCAACTTTAGACTGCGCAAAGCTGCTAACTGGGCTTTTGACAGTGGTTCATTAGAATCGACTACTGCATCCTCTTCTTCGTCAGGGGCAAGGTCAAACGACGTCCAAACTGACACTCAACGACAAGTCACACACCAACAACTCTCTGTACTCACGGAGGCGCAAGACGCTGCTGCAGCCATGTCTGCAACGCTATTCGCTGATCCACCAAAAATCGCAGCTCCAAAATCGGATGCACAGAAACAACGTGAGTACAGACAGCGTTTAGCAGCATTCCGAAACTCTGCACAGGCGATAGCTGCGAGGAAAGCAGCTACTGAAAGGCAGCGCAAAAACAGACTACGCAAAGCTGCTAACTGGGCTCTTGACAGTGGTTCATTAGAAGTGACTACTCCATCCTCTTGTCGTTCAGGGGAAAGGTCAAACGACGTCCAAACTGGTACTCAACGACTGCTCACACACCAACAACTCTCTGTACTCACTGAAGCGCAAGACACTGCTGCATCCACGTCTGCAACGCCATTCGCTGAGCCACCAACAATCGCTGCTCCAAAATCGGATGCACAGAAACAACGTGAGTACAGACAGCGTATAGCAGCATCTAGAACTCCTGCACAGGCGATAGCTGCGAGGAAAGCGGCTGCCGAAAGACAGCGCAACAACAGACTACGCAAAGCTGGTAACTCGGCTCCTGTCAGTGGTTCATTAGAATCGACTACTGCATCCTCTTCTCGTTCAGGGGCAAGGTCAAACGACGTCCAAACTAGTACTCAACGACAGTTCACACACCAACAACGTCAAAGTTCAGTAGCAGAACCAGCACAAATAGCTGTTCAAACAGGTACTTATTCTTATCAAATTGAAGTACAACAGGCACAATCTACCTGGAACACCAAATGGGCATCCTCGATCATGAGATTCGAATTAACTTTTCTGGACAACGATTTCGGCTACGCTTGTTCGGTTTGCGACAGACTGTGGTTCAAGAACGACCTCAAACCCATCACTGCGGCACAGCTGGAGGTGATCTCGGAATGGTTCATCGAAGAAAATCGACAACTGTGCAGAGAAGAATATGAAATGGTTTGCAACACTTGCAAACGCTCACTGAATAAAAAATCGATGCCGGTCCTAGCAAAAGTTAATGGATTCTCTTATCCAGACCAGCCACCAGGCCTCCCACCGTTGGATCCCATCAGTGAACGATTGATATCGCCATGTCTGCCATTTATGCAAGTGCGTCGTCTGCGCCATGATTCTTCTTATGGAATCATAGGGCAAGTGATCAACGTACCAGTAGACGTACAAGAGATGGTAAAATGTTTGCCG
The DNA here is from genome assembly GCA_963971205.1 of Aethes cnicana. Lineage (NCBI taxonomy): Eukaryota > Metazoa > Arthropoda > Insecta > Lepidoptera > Tortricidae > Aethes > Aethes cnicana. The sequence continues at coordinate 8,931,128 of OZ020286.1, forward strand.
CGCCAATTAAATGAGGACGACGTCATTAATGTTAACACCAAGCGAAACCTTGCCCACAAATCGGTCTACATCAGCAGATATATGTCCAAAGGTACAATCAGCGCGTGGCTAACTGTACTGCAGAAGTCTCCATTATATCGACTGTACGAAATCAACGTGGATTTGTCGAGACTGCATCCTACTGTGCCGTTTCTCGATGACATACAGAATGATCCGTCCAACCGTATAGAAAAAATCTCCGCTGAAAACACGCCTGAATCTGAGATTCTCGCTTCAAGACAACATACCATGATGTGGAACGAAGAAGATTGTCTCAATATCGCACCAGGACATCAGGCAACACCTCCCAACGTCATTTATGACCGTCATACAGAAGAGTTGTCGTTTCCATCAATATACTACGGAGAGCCCCGTCGATTCAACATGGGAGTTTCAGTAACACCTTACATGATAGCGACCAGTGAGATACGACGTCGCGACAGACGCGGAGCCACTCCTCAAAAAATCTTGTACGTTGCAATGAAATTATTGCGGCTGCGCATGGTGAATGGAATTTACAGCACGTTTCGCAATGTTTCAGTCACGAAGAATGTTACGCGACGTATGTTAGAAGACACAGAATTTCTGAAAGAATATGGTATACAAAACCTCGCGTTCATGAAGACAGTGCCAAACTCCGTCCAATACTGGGCCGCTCGCAAACGAGACCTCTTTGCAATGATTCGTCAACTCGGTAAACCAACTGCCTTCCTCACTATAAGTGTCAACGAAATACGCTGGATGAAACTGCTTACTATACTTCTCAAACTGAGCAAAAAATATCCAGGAAAAACAGCAAAACATCTCAACACTGCTGAGCGCTGTACTTTAGTGAGCGACGATCCTGTTACGTGCTGCATATACTTCTACAAGCTCGTTGGTTCCTTGATGAAAATGCTGAAATCCAAGCAGTCTTACAATCCGTTCGGCAAGTATTTGGTTAAAGATTACTTTCTTCGTATGGAGTTCCAGCATCGAGGAAGTCCACACGCCCATATTTTATTGTGGTTGAAGGACGACCCACGTGAGACCGTGTCGGAAAATATGCCAAGAACCATCGATCTCGTGGAAAAAATATGTTCGGTTGCTCGAGGTGATGTGCCAAACAATTCTATATACGCCAACCAGACACACAAACATAATTTCACTTGCACAAAGCGAGGCGAGACAACTTGCAGATTCGGGATCCCGTACTGGCCTATGACCACGACCCGTGTCCTGGTCCCGTTATCTCAATCTGATGAACGCCACCAAACGCTACAACAGAAGGCCAAGGAGCTGCGTACCTCTCTCGGTGAACATCAATACGCATGCATGGATGAGTTTCTTAATGATAATGGTTTGACTTACGTTTCATATCTCGATATTGTGCGTTCAACGTTGCGCAGACCGACTCTGGTGTTCAGACGAAACTTCGACGAACTTATGACAAACACGTTCAATCCGTACCTTGCCGGCGAAGTCAATTCTAACATCGACATTCAGTTCATCTTGGATGAGCACAGCTGCGCAAAGTATGTCGTAGAGTATGTAAATAAACCAGCCCGTGGAATGGGTAACCTACGTCGTGAGCTTACCACAATGATGCAAGAGCATCCCGACCAGGACTACACAGGCCAATTGAAAGCGTTAAGTATCAAACTGCTTAATGCAGTTGAGATGTCAGCGCAAGAAGCAGCATGGTATCTACTACGGCAACCAATGAGTGAGACAAGTCGTCAAGTTGTGTACATCCCGACGGTGTGGCCGGCAGAAAGACAATGCTGCCGCAAGCGTCGTCAACAAATGGACCGCGAAGGCATCGATGGAGACAGCACCGATGTTTGGACCAAAAACATAATACAGCGATATGAAGAACGACCTGCATCTTTAGAACAAGTGTATTTGGCTGAGTTTGCTTCGTGGTATGCTAACGCTAATGATTTCGTTGATGACGATGACGACGTGCACGTGGATGACGATGAGGATTCTGAAGTTGTACCTGAACCGAGGACGTCGAGAGCACCAAAAGAATATCGCAGACGACTGCTCGGACGAGTCATACGATACAGACGCTACGATATTGATGATACTGTTAATTATAAACGAGAGATGGTTCTACTTTACGTACAGTTTCGCAACGAAATTTCAGAGATTGTTGATCAAAATAAATTTTTGCAATTATTCGACGACAACATAGACACGATTATGGAACGCCGGGGCCTATTCGAGGAGAATTTAAACATTGAAAACATCACGAAGGAACTTGAAGCGATGATGAGTTTGCAAAACGATGATAACAGCACACTCTTTTGTGAAGAAACGCAGCAATGTGATGACAAAACAGCAGTATTGCGAGTTTGTAAGAACCACCAACCCAGAAAAACGGGAGATTCTTGAGGTCATACATCGATTACATGGTTGCGGAGAGGACCTTTCTGCTAAGTGTCTTATGGAGACGTATATAACCGCTACCCTCAGGAGCATAACTCGATGAACAACGCCTGCATTGCCTGTGCCAGCACAGATAAAGCCGCTGTACCTCTTGGTGGCACTACTGTGCATGTGCATTCAGCGCTTCGTCTCACAACTTCTCACGTGACAAAACTCTTATCCACGGACAGCTTACAGAAACATGTTCGTTGGCGTCAAAGATGTTTTCGTGGACGAGATCAGCATGTTACGTTCAGCCATTCTCCAAAAAATAAATTACCGACTGCAGCAGACTACTGGCATGTTGACATGTCTGCTAATTTTTAGGTCAAGCTATAAAATATCGTGTGAGGATATTCAAGTGGGTTATTTGAGCCTTGAGCTGGCACAATATTGAAATTAATATATGAATAATTTTGAATTTAATTGGAATTTCATTTCTCCAATCAAGTCAAACTTCCTGGTTCTGTATCCGTAGGTATATCCGTAGGCTTCCTTTTGACCTTATTCTTCCTATACGCAATTTTTTACGGGAATGAGAGCCGCTTTCGATGCTTTAAAACTAAATGTATATCATCTGCCTAATATAATACTGAATGGAGCGACTTTACAATTAGTTGATAAAACTCTTTTTCTTGGTTTAACTTTGGACAAAAAATTGCAATGGAGTCCACAGCCACCAGTCGAGTTCAGCAGCTTTCGCTATTAGAAAAATCAGACAACTGACCAATGTGGAAACGGCTCATCTCGTCTACTTTGCCTACTTTCGTAGCATAATGTCATACGGAATTTTACTTTGGGGTAAAGCCTCTCAAAGTCACCCAGAGGCCAATGGCTGTGCTCGGGGTTTCTCTGCGTGATATAATCAGAAATAAGGATATCCGCAGTAGAACTGGGGTCACCGACATATCCCGAAGAAATGCGAACCTTAAGTGGCAGTGGGCGGGGCACATTGCTCGCAGGACAGATGGCCGATGGGGGATCGCGGGAACGCGGTGGATGTGAGTGGCACAGGACCGGTCTGAGTGGCGCGCCTTGGGGGAGGCCTATGTCCAGCAGTGGACGTCTATCGGCTGAAATGATGATGATGATGATGAAAGCCGCTGACATAAAAGTAATTTTCGTTTTACAAAAATGAGCAGTACGAGCAATTTATAACATGGGTTCACGTGCATATCTAAGGGAACTTTTTCCAAAGATTGGCTTACTAACTGTGTGTGGCCTCTCAATATATCTACGAAATCATTATCTATGCCGTAAAAAATATGAATTCCTTTAAAATGTTGATCAACACCAGACGTAAACATAAAATATCATTACCAAAATTTCGTGTGAGAAAAGTTTTTAGATCATTTATGGGTCAATGTATTCTTTATTACAATAAACTACCCCGAGAACCTGCGGAACTTAAAAAATATTTAAAAAGTGCTCTGCTGCGTAAAGGATACTATTGTGTAGAAGATTATTTAAATGACAAGAATGCCTGGCCTGAATTGGACTAATAAACATGTGTGCGCTTAAGGAGTTAAGGACAGTTAAAATTTGATATAAATTGAGAATATAAAATAATGAAAAAATGAAGACTTCAAATAAGTAAAGTTAGGTCGTATTTTTCTTATTTTCAAAGCTTCTGGGAGAAATTTTGGCCCACAGAAAATGTTTGGCAATACCAAATATTGAGATTTTTCTCTATAACATATATAAAAATCTGAAAAATCATTACTTCAAAAATTATTAAAGTTAGGTATGTTTTTGCCGACTTTTGCTCCCAGATTCTTGTAAACGGACCGCCTAGCCAAGCTAGTGAGTACTCGTACACGCATATGCTCATAAAGAAGTACCCATTCTGAAAATTTCGTTACTTCAAAAATAAGTAACGTCTGGCGGCCCTGGGATCTTACTCTAATATCATTGACGTTCGCTGGTCGGCCGCGGGCCGGAGGCATGGGTCTTGCGGTCGAGGGCGCGCCCCGCGCCCCCGCGAGTCGTGTTTACATTATACATACTGAGACGTGTTTATCACTGAATCATTGAAAGGCGGCGCGGGGCGCGGGCGCCGCGTGATGTCATCCGATCCGCCAATGACAGTTGACTGCGTACTCCCTCCAAAAGTTGATAGCGCGTTCCGTTACGCGCGGTTAGGTAGGTTTCACTATGAAAATAAAAGAAAGGTTATGTCGACGTGCGAGTGTGTATAATAGTAGCGCCTAGTATAATGCGTTTGGCAATGGTTTTGGATATTGCACATATGCTGAAACTATATTGCAAGGCATATTATTATACTAGCGTCTGCCCGCGACTTGGTCCGCGTGGCATTCGTAAATTGCGTTCCCGCGGGAACTATGCGTTTTCCGGGATAAAAACTAGCCTATATACTACTCCAGCTTACAAAAATATTAAATTTTAATCATTATTACATTTGGTCGGGTAGTTTTTGGTGACCAGCGAAAAATTTACAGACAAGACATTTTCTTCAGTTTGTGGAATTTTACCAACTTCCATATCATTTTTATTATCGCGAGAAGGAAGGGTACAGTTAGACAATGTTTAGGTACTTTCGAATCCATCGTATAAAATAGGTATCAAATTTCTATAAATATAATAGGTAAGAACATTTTTACAATCGATGTTGCAACTAATAGGTATCGGTTAGACAATGCGTTTCGATAAAGTTAATTACTGTTTACTATAACCGACGCACTTTCGCGAAAAGAAGTTATCAGCTATATCGATATTATAGATTCTATGTAGTGGAGGTAGTCCACTGAATATTCGATATATTCAGTGGACTACCTCCACTAATCAATCAACACCTAGGCTATTCCAATTCGACCTGTTATTTTGAAGAAAATACAGAAGTTTTAAATTTTGCCGAGACAGTTGCACCCCAAATGTCAGGCCCATTTTCTCCGGCGAGAAAGGTCGCCGGTTACGTCTCTTTTCCGCGGGTCGACGGGGAGCGAGACCGGGTCACAAGTGCTGTTTTATGATAAATACGTATATTTTCCACGTTATTTTGATGTAAGAAAATGTATTTTTTGAAGATGTATCAGTTTTATTTGTGCTTATATTTTTTAGAGCGAAAATCCGAAGCGTTTTCAAACTGTCTTAACTGCTGTTACGACCCTCTTATTCCGAGGAATAAGGCCATACTGGTCACTTGCGTCCTTAACGGCGGAAAACTTAAATATTTTGCTAAATTTCAAACTGGAAAAAGGATTTATGAGACGTATTATTGTATTAAAATAAAAATAAAATATATGATCACCAATACACTTTTTAGTACTTTAAGAGGGTTTATTCCGAAAGTTGGCAACGTCGCATATAGCTGTCAAATGTTTCGCTGTTTTTATTATGAAATACCTTGAAAGCTTCATAGCATTCGCTTTGCTGGTGATTGTTTTAAACACAAAAATGCTTATTCTGTTAAGTTGACTTTTTGTAGTTCTTTGCGCCTTTATTCGTAGGATGGGATGTTAGATGTACCCAGCTTCTTACACAGAAGAAGGAGGGGGTCAAACACATTCAGTTCAGCTTCATAGATTATCTAATTCTCCCGCTGAAAGGCATGTTTTAAAGTTTTTTTGAGGATTAAAGTTTTATAGTTGCCGCCCTCAGCGTGAGGCGATGGAGAATGTGTGGAGAGTGCTTCCGATTTCGATTGGTCCGAATCAAGGTCGCAGGAAATAGGTAGGGGAAAGGACTTGAATAAGTCAAGCGTAAATAACTATATTTTTGATTGATGTGAACATTTAATGTATGCATAAAAGTTACTACATCATATACGAGAGACAGTTAAGTTCTTTTACCAATAACTTGCTCAGTATCTCTGATTAGGAATAACTGTGAGCAAATACAACAAGCATGATTCGGAACTTACTCTTTAACCGTCAGTTGGGTCAGTTGTTATGTTTGCTGTCACTGTCACGGTCAAGCAAGACCCGGAGCGGAGTAGAGTAGCAGACATGTAGCAGACCTTGTATTCAGTAGACCATGAAATGAAATGTCCCCAATTCTCGACAGAATACATCTTACTCTAATTGAAATAAAAAAAAATCGAATGAAAATTCTACAGGAAGCAAAGAGGTCTGAAACTAGGAAAAAGATTTGACGTCCAACCTTGTAGCTTCTTCGTGATGTCGACAAAACAGTAAGATTAAATTATCTCCTCGCTGGATTCCTACTCAATCGGTCGTGCTGACATTTGCAGGGAGGAGCCTTCCTCCACATGTATATTGCTTTTATAATAGTTTGCCTGTCGTGAATTACATGTTGCCCACCATTCAGTGCAACAAATGCTGTCGGTTTGGGCACATCAAAGCCCAATGTCGTTCGAAGCCTCGCTGCTTTAAGTGTGCGCAGTCTCATGAGGGTGTTGATTGTGACGCTTCCGTCTTCTCCTGCTTGTTCTGCAGTGGCAACCATTCGGCCGTGGATCAGACCTGTCCAGAGCAACTTCGTCAAAGAAACATTAAATATTCCATGTCCATTGAAAATATTTCATACCATGATGCATCGGCTCGCTTTCCCCAGGTTCGCAAATCCTTTGCGGACTCTGCTGCTCCCTCTTCTTACCCTTCTTCCTCTCAATCTCAACCTCTGTTCATACCTTCCCAAGCCCTTTCATCTCCCACATCCTACCGAAAAACCGTCTCCATACCCCGTCGCCCTGCTCCTGCTCGTAGCCCTGGTTACGACCGGGTAGCTCATCATAACCTAGTTAGTTCTCCTGCTTCTTCTCAGCCTAATGGTTGTGCTTTTCCTGCCGATCGTCCTTCCAATAACGACAATCTCATTGAGTTATTGATCAACACTCTCATCAACATCTTATCCCGTTTCTCTGATTCCGGCTTACCGAACAACTTGCTGCATAAACTTTCCGATCTCCTTACTCTAGCCTTCCCTAATGTTCCAAACTGTCCTTCAATGGAACAGTCGAAGTCTTGCGCCTAAGAAGCCCGATCTCATTTATCTTATTAATAAATTTCTGCCCTCTCTCCTAGCCATCCAGGAGACTTGGCTGAAGCCGGATTCTATTTTTAGAGTCCCGGGTTTTGCTTGTCTTCGGGAGGATAGGAGAGATGGCTATGGCGGTGCTGCCATTCTAATAAATCGCTCTATTACTTTTTCCCAAATTCCTCTCCCCCCTCATAGTGACTTCGTTAGTGCTGTAGCTGTGAGGGTAAATAGCATTTCTTTTCTTTCTATTTATGTTCCTGACCCACATGCAGCAATGATTCCTGAATTATCTTCAATTATTTCATCACTTCCCTCTCCTGTTATTATCCTTGGTGATTTTAATGTGCATCATACTTCTTGGGGGTCTCATTACTGTGACTCTGTCTCTTCCCTATTCCTTGATCTTTTTGACTCTTTTGACCTCTGCATCTTAAATGATGGTTCTCCTACCAGACATGTGTTGCCCTCCCAAAATCCTATGAGTGTTGTTGATCTTTCTCTCTCCTCTCCCTCTTTTTCGTCTCGCCTCATTTGGGAAGTCTTGCCTTATTCGTTAGGCAGCGATCATTATCATCCCTATTAAAATCTCCTTTCCTAATTCATTTCCATCTTCTTCCGTATCTCCTCGTCTTAAATACCAAACGGCTAAGGCTGATTGGCCTCAGTTCAGTTTGTCTCTTGACGAGGAGTTAAATAAATCCCCTCCTCCCAATATTAATAATGTTTTAACTGATTATGACAATTTTAAACAGAGTGTTCTCTCTGCGGCCAATAAGTCCATTCCGTTAAAGAAACGGTCCAGGAAGACGCCTTTCCCTCCATGGTGGGATTCGGATTGTATGGTCTCTGTTAGAAAGCGCAAGGCTGCGGAAGCTTTACTTAAGTCAAGTATGACCCGAGAGAATTATGAAATTTTTCAAAAGGTAGCTGAGGAAACATCAAAATTTTTACTGGAAAAAAAAAGAATCGGTTGGCAAAAGTTTTGTGAGAGCCTTTCCCCTAGTTCGCCTCCTTCTTTAGTCTGGAAAAGTATTAATCGTTTTCGTGGGATTTTTTCTCCCCAAGGCAGAACAATTTCCAATGACCCTTCGATCTGGATTGAGCCTTTTTCTTTTAAATTAGCTCCTCCATCTGTTCCCTTGCTTGAGGAAATTTCCCCCGTTTTTCCGTCTGGTTCAGATTCTTTAGATAGTACCTTTGACGGCCCTTTTTCTTCTGATGAGTTTGCTACTGCTATTGGTCACCTTAAAGACTCCTCTCCTGGTATAGATGGTATTCCGTATTCTTTTATTTTAAATTCTAGCTCTGATTCTAAACTTTTCTTCCTCTCCCTGCTCAACAACATCTTTATTTCTGGTATTATTCCAGACGATTGGAAGACCCAGATAGTCGTCCCGATTCTGAAACCTGGTAAATTGAGCAACGACCCTTCAGGTTATCGGCCTATTGCATTATCATCGGCTCTGGCTAAAATTCTCGAGCACCTTATAAAGAATAGATTGGAGTGGTTTGTTGAAAGCAATGATATTCTAGCGAAGAGCCAGTTTGGTTTTCGAAAGGGATTGAGTACCATGGATAGTCTTGCTATTTTTTCTACTGACATCCGTCTCTCTTTTTCTAAGGGTGAGTCGGTAGTAGGCGTATTCCTTGATGTCGCCTCCGCGTATGACAACGTTCTGCTTCCCCTTCTTAGGAGGAAATTGCTCGCTCTGAGAATCCCAGTGAGGCTAGTGAACTTCACGGTTAATCTCCTCCTTTCCCGCTCGATTCTCATTAATGCTAATAATGTTTCTCTTCCCCTCCGTACTGTTTGGAAAGGCCTTCCTCAAGGCTCTGTACTAAGTCCAATCTTATATAATCTCTATACTTTTGACCTTGATCGTTCTGTAAATTCTTTTTGTAATATTCTACAGTATGCTGACGATGTTTGTTTATATATTTCTGTGCGCAATATTCTCGATGCTACTTCTCCTTTAAATTCTGCTCTTCATTATTTGAACTCCTGGCTTTTTGACCACGGTCTTTCCCTTTCGGTCCCGAAGTGTTCCGTTGTTGTTTTTTCTCGCAAAAGATGCATTCCTGATGTATCTATTTTTTGTGATGGCTCTCGTATTCCTTTCTGTGATAAAGTAAAATTTCTTGGAGTTTTCTTTGACAGTAAGTTATCTGGAATTCATCATATTAACCATGTTGTTAAAAAATCTGAACTAAATATAAATATTATTCGCTCTCTTTCGGGTGTTTGGTGGGGTGCCCATCCTTACTGTCAAAAATTAGTTTATAATGCTTTAGTTCGTAGTCATTGCGACTATGGTTCATTTCTTCTAGAACCGTGTAATAAAATTGCTCTCAATTCTTTAGACAAAATTCAATACAAGAGTCTTCGCATTATTATTGGAGCTATGAGATCTTCTCCCACTAATGCTCTCCAAATTGAATGTGTTGATCCCCCTCTCCAATTTAGACGGCAATTGCTGTCTGATAGATTCCTTTTCAAAATCATGCAGAATTCATCTCATCCTCTTATTCCCAAATTACATTCGCTCTCTGTTCTCATATCTGCCGGTGGTTATTGGTCTCATAAGGATTCTCCTTGTCTTATTAAGAGCTATCTCAAAATCACCCGCATTCCCTGCCCCATCTTCCAATGTAGACTTAATCCACTTTATGATTCTCCGTTTCTAGCCCTCATGTATAGCCCTGATGTGGTTTTGGATCTTGGTATTCATAAGGATTCTATTTCAGCGAATTCCCTCTTCAACAGAGCTATGGATAGATTTTGGCTTAATTGGATTCCTTTTTTTACTGATGCCTCTCAGTTGTGCAATCAAGGCTTTGTGGGATCCGCAGTGTGGATCCCAAAGTTCAACATCATCCTTAGCTATAAACTTCCCTCCTACTCCTCTATTTTTTCTGGCGAAGCGCTTGCCATTCTGGAGGCCCTCAACTACATAGACTCTCACAATCTTAACAATTGTGTAATTTTTTCAGATTCTAAAAGCTGCTTGCAGGCTATTGTTTCTAACCAGTTTCGCTGCAAAATAAAGTTCCCTTTTATTCTTAAAATTAAATGCATTCTTTTTTTCTTACATACGAAAGGTGTTAAGGTCTCTTTGGTTTGGATTCCTAGTCATGTAGGCATTCGTGGCAATGAGACTGTGGACTTATTGGCTAAGGAAGCGACATTATCTGGTTGTTTATCCCTTTTCAAACGTTATGTTCAAGATCTAGTCTGTTTGGCTAAGTCCCGTCTTGATGATGATTGGTTTGCTCATTGGATCAGATCTAGTCAGGTTAAAGGTCTCCACTATTCTGACGTGCAGGATGGGATCCCCGCGCGGCCATGGTTCTTTAATTTTCGCAAAGCTAGCAAAAAAGTCACTTCTACTATTTGTAGACTTAGGCTAGGCCACTCGTGCACTCCCGTATTTTTAAACAAAATTCGCGTTAAGGATAACTCATTATGTGAGTGTGGATTGGATGAAGGCACTGTGGACCACATCTTTTTTGAATGCTCTAGGTTGAGCTCCTCCCTGTATGACCTCCTCCCTTCCTCTATCCCTCGCCCTATTAACTGCAAGTCCCTGCTTCGCTTTGTTTTTTCTGATTTCATCCAAATTTTTTGTAATTTTATCTCGTCTAATAACATAAAATTGTAAAGAGAAAAAAAAAATATATTTATATCCACTTGTAAGAGAATATTTTGTTTTTCTTTTCAGATTACTCTAACAGTGATTCAGATTGCAGTTTCCGGTCCCGTTTCCTTGTTTTTTTCTTAATTTAAATACCTTGCTACCTTCAAACCTTGACTCTATGAGCAGAATCTTATCATAGTCAAATAATACACGACTACCTTCCATCTGCCTTAAACTGACATTGGCATAGGCATCTCTGCTGCCATTAACCGCGATTGATTGATTGAAGATTAAATTAATCATTCATTTTGGTTTGACGGAGGAGTGTTATTGTTAAGTAATTGAATACTAGCTTCTGCCCGCGACTTCGCCCGCGTGGAATTCGGTTATCGCGTTACCGCGGGAACTATGCGTTTTTCCGGGATAAAAAGTAGCCTATGTCCTTTCTGGTGACCCCAACTATCTCCATGCCAAATTTCATCTCAATCGGTCCAGCGGTTGAAGTGTGAAGAGGTAACAGACAGACAGAGTTACTTTCGCACTTATAATATTAATATGAATTTTCAGAGGTTGTACTCTCCGGCAAAGGAATTTTTTGGTTGACTACATGGTCGCCAATCCGGTGTTCGCTAGGGCTGAACACACGGGGCCGGATGATGAATGGCTCATCCTGAAATATATGCTCCGAGAGTATGGACCGGATAAACCTGTCCTTGAGTGGAAAAGAGTGAGTTACTTTTGTCTATATTTTCTATGTATAGACCCTCTTTATACTTTGTAAATACTTACACTTACCGCAGATAAACTATTTCATTCAATCATCTGTCTATATACATAAAAATGAACTGCTTGACTAATTTGGCTAATCCTTATTTGTTTTATTCCCTGTGGTACAGGGAAGGTTTAGAACTACAACAAATGTGAAAGAGAAAAATAACTTTATATGGGAAACTATACATGGTGGGTCAGAAAATATGGCAAATAATTAACTCACAGTATCGGCTATCGATTCTAAGTATATTGTATAGGTCTTTAATTTTTTTCAAGTTGGTAAAAAAAAAATTTTTGTATTGGATTCATGCGTCGCTCACACAACCAATCCCATATACAATATTTTTTTTTACTATTATTTGCCATATTTTCTGACCCACTGTGTATAGTGATACGAAGTTCACCGGGCCAGCTAGTACATATTATATTAGCTGTCCACCCTGACTTTGAAAGGGTAGAAAGGAGGAAATGCAATTTGTATTTCGTATAAACCTTGTCCGGACCATGACAAACATATCTAAACAAAAATTTGCCAAATAGATGGCCATTCTGTAAGATAATTCTGATAAAGTGATGTGCATATGGAAACTTTTAAGTAGTGGTCGTTTTTAGGGCGCAAAAGAAAAAACTCGGTTGTCTATAAAGTCGGTTTATGGACGATAATTTTACATGATAACATCATAAGAAAACATTTATGAATATGACCCGTTACATAGGACATACATCGCCATGAGGACATGCATGGGCATACATTGCGTGATGTTATTTCGTCGGCGCAGCCGGCGTTCATCAATTTACAAGATGTTATCATATCACGTCAAAAACAGAATCCTTATGGAATCACTTTTTTGTCCGTCCGTCTGTCTGTCTGTGTGTCCGTCTGTCAAGACCATTTTTTCAGTAACGCGTAGCGGTGTCAAGTTGAAATTTATATCAAACTATCTTCTGCCCGCGACTTCGCCCCCGTGGAATTCGGTAATCGCGCTCCTGCGGGAACTATTCCGGGATAAAAAGTAGCCTATGGCCTTTCCCGGGACCCCAACTATCTCCATGCCAAATTTCATCTCAATCGGTCCAGCGTTTGATGCGTGAAGAGGTAACAGACAGACAGACAAAGTTATAATATTAATATGGATATACGAGTGCCGGGAGACCAGCTGTCGGTAGGCTTCCAACAAGATGTAGTGACGACCTTGGAAAGGTCGCGGGAACGCTGTGGATGCAATTGGCACAAGACCGCTCTGAGTGGCGCGCCTTGGGGGAGGCCTATGTCCAGCAGTGGACGTCTTTCCGCGGAGTGATGATGATGATGACGATGACGATGGTGATGATGAATATTGACTATGAATGCATATTTTATAGACATGGAGGGAAATGAAGAAAAAAGCTCGAATGAGTATCAGGAAATCACAAACTGGATCAAGAGACGATTCTTCTATGAAAGACATTGACTCGAAAATTTTGTCAGTGATTGTCCATTCACCTGTGAATGTCAAAAAAAGATCTGGGCATGATGTAAGTAATTTAATGAAACTGTAAATACATAAATGTTTATGTAACTATAAATGTTACGTTTATAACAAATTTAGTTAGTAAAACATGTATACATATAATTGAATTGAATTAAATATAATGATATTATTATAATACATTATAAAACTTTAAATTAATTAACCTGAAAGTAATATTTATGTATAAATTATTTATAAGCTATTACACCTACTTATTATTTATTCAAAATCACTGTAATAATATTAATTGTCGCTATAGAATAGTGTGTCTAATCACCTAATCAGTATAGCTACATTTACATCTAAGCACAGAATAAGTAATAGTACTAACGTACAGAAGGCCGACTGCTAACAAAAAACCGGTTTTGTTGCACCGTATGCTCCCAAAGTGGCCATCTCTTTCTATCACATGCAGCGCGCTCTTTCGGAGGCCACGCCCTAGCGCTAGGGCTGGCGCACTCGAGAACATATTAAATGATGCGTCTAGTATTAGTACATAGGTTAGGTAGAATAGTGTTATTAACAATAGGTATATATATTTAGGTTAAGTTAGTTATTTTTTTATTATTTAAAACACTCGTCTACACAGATGCTACAACGTAACTATTAAAATTATTTCATTAATTTACTATTTACTGGAAAAAAATCCTTAGAGGGATAAGTTCGCCTTTGTACATTGTTATTATTTGTGATTTTTGTGTGTATTAATTTTGTGATTTACTATTAAGTTATCACATACTTTAACTGTCAATTTATGAATCTGCTAAATTCAAAATTAAGACACACAGTCACACAACTGCATTATCATAACATACTAGCCGTTGTCCGCGACTTCGTCCCGAGTACATAATTTGCGTACATAACCACCTCCATACCAAATTTCGTCATTTTACTCATTACCAAATAATTACTTTTTACCAAATCATTTTACTGTTGTTGTTAATACAACCCTCTGCAATACAATATTTTTGTGACGTAATTAAATTTCATAGCACATTTGACTCTTGCGTCGCGACGTACATTAAGAGTTAACGCGCGCGCGTGCATTCGCTAGCAGTGCGCGGCAACCACTAATCATCACGCCACGGTGCGAAGCCGGCCGGTACTTGTATCGAGCGCCAAGATATCAAAGAGTGCGCCGCGCCTGATCTAAGTTAAGTTTCCCTTCTGACCCTAAAAATGAAAAATTCATATTGTACGGTATAATTTTTTGTTACACCCATTCACTTGTTCTGACTTTAGAATATACAAGCAAATTGATCATTGTATGTCATTACAATTTAAACCTTATGCATATGGCTTCCAGTTTCAATCTAAATAATACGAAAAGTTTTTTTCTTATGTTTACGGCAACAAAAAACAACAACAAAATTCAAACATTAATTCACATATTAATATATCTTGAGGCAGTATAATATATTTTTCTCAAACATGCTCGGAAATGTTCGTGTTACTTTCAAAAATAGAAGACGCGAGGTTGTCCATTGCCGGCCTTGGCCAGTAAAAACATTATTGTCGTGTGTTTTTTTTTAATTCGCTTGCTATTTGAGACACCTCTGTAGAGAAACTGACAATCCATGGACGTAATAAGTACAACTTCCATGGCCAAATCATCCACGAACATGGAAGTAGTAAATACTGATGTGGGGTAAGTGCGCCTAAATTTATTTCGCCCCTATGCCTTGTAAACAGCCAACTACCAGTTGAGGAATATTTATAGGTCTCGATACATTTGTTAGGCGCACTTACCCCATCCTGGCGCACGTGCCCCGAAACTGACAAATCCATGGAGGTAATAAGTACAACATCCATGGCCAAATCATCCACGATCATGGAAGTAGTAAATACTGATGTGGGGTAAGTGCGCCTGGCGCACTTGCCCCGACTGACCTTACGTGTTTCCTCGCTGTTAGAGAAAAGCATTATATATACCTCAGCCGCAATTGCGATTGCCGGACTCATACTAATAGAAGGCTTCGCTTCGCTCAGCCTTCTAACTGACTCGTCCGGCAATGCGCTACTTGGCGGCCTCTGTAATAATGTACTATTAGGACATTTCACACAAATTGACCTAGCTCCGAACTAAGCAAAGCTTTGTAGTAACCCGTGCGAATTACTACACGTTAATTTTTAGATGCGAAGCAGGGCGTAAGCAGAAAAGCGTAGAATTATAAGAAAGACTTTAACAACAAATTTATATTGAAAGAAATACTGATTATGGGTGCTAGACAACGATATAAATACTTATATTAGAGAAATACATACTATACATCAAATAATGTACAGAACAGTTACGAACACCTTTTTTTTTCTTGCAGGGGTCCAATAACCCTGATGCGCCCAGCCGATTGGGTACCAAGGGTAAGGGCCCCATCGAACCAGGTGCCCAAGGGCGTGGAATCAGGAAATCTGACTTTACACGTTTCTTTCTTAAAAATAATCAATTACTTAAGGTAAGTTGGTGTTCACTTAGCAATGAGACTGCAAAATTGTATAAAAGGTTCCATTCCATACCGAAAAAAACCACTTCCTAATAGAGATCATAAAACCAAGAGCCAATCACAATTAACTGGCAAGTTAGGTGAGAGAAAGAACAAAAAATTGTCTTAGCACAAAAATCACGCACTATGAATAGTAAGGAATAACTACAATTAATAGTAAGGAATAAGTAAATTATTCCTTAAGTGGTAACAACTATTGCCAATGTACAAGTTCGCTTTTGTACATATATTAGTGCTGTTTGCTAATTTAGTGTCCATACTTTCGCCCTCGACTTGGCCGGCGTGGAATTTGGTTACCGCGTTCCCTTGGGAACTATGCATTTTTCCATACCTACTTACTGGTACTTTCGCATTTAAAATATTAGTATGGTTTTTCTATCGTAGAAAAAGTGTTGATTTAAACCAAATTGTGATTTATTTATTTCCAAGTGTATATAAAATGTATTGTATACTTTCAGTGTGGTATTCTACTGCTGAAACTGGAAACCAATTTAAAAACAGAACAGAACAATATTCTGCGACAGCGAAATGAATTATTAAAACAGTAAGATATTTTTATTATTATAAAGTCTATAATATAGACGGACAAACAGGCAGACGGCCCACGTGGTGGAAAGTGGTTACCACCGCCGCCGCGTTTAAGTACTTATATCTTATTCATTACATGTATTTTCATCTAGTCCACTGCCAATAAAAAAAAAAAACACAAGTTTTCAAATTTTGATTAATAATGTATCAATAAGTGCTTTTTAGGGTTCCGAAGTCCACAAGGAACCCTTATAGTTTCGCCATGTCCGTCCGTCCGTCCGTCCGTCCGTCCGTCCGTCTGTCCGCACTATTGCGTAAGTATATATATTATAGTTCTAGAAAGCTGTAATTTGGCATGAATATACATATTAGTTACGCTGACAAAGTGGTACAATAAAATTTTGAAATATATTTTTCTATAGGGTACCTCCCCTACTCGTAAAGTGGGGATGTAATTTTTTTTTCTTGCGTACCCCATGGTGCGGTATATCGTTGAATAGGTCTTAAAAAAATATTGTGGGTTTGTTAACACCATTTTTTGATTAAGTGATGCGTTTGTGAAATATTAAGCGTCACGTGTCCCCCCCCCCTGCCAGCTAATTGGTGGTATTTGGATGGCTGAAAAAAATCACGGTTATGGCATATATAACGTAGTTGAAAGGAACTATCACAGCTAAGTAGGCTGTACAAACTTACGAGTCATAGTCGACCAACTTATGAAATGATTAAAAAACCAATGATTTTTCTGTAGCGGCAGGGGCGTCGGGCGGGCCCGTCATACCACAGGCTACCTAGATTCTAATAAGTCTTAGAAAGGTACTGTGGGCATCGTCAAATTCGGAACCGTATACTTTGCGCGTGGTCCGACACGCACTTGGCCGTTTTTTCTCTGTTAAAATAATTTTGAAATTAAACTATTAACAATTTCTTTTGTAGAACCGCTTACAATCACATGGCAGTCCAATCTGACGAACCTATGGATCTCACGGACCTGCCACGACCTTCAGGGAGTAATGTACTCACGGAGGCGCAAGATGCTGCCACACCCACGTCTGCAACGCCATGCGCAGACCGACCAACAATCGCTGCTCCAAAATCGAAGGCACAGAGACAACGTGAGTACAGACAGCGTTTAGCAGCATCCCGAAATTCTGCACAGGCGATAGCTGCGAGGAAATTGGCTGCCGAAAGACAGCGCAACTTTAGACTACGCAAAGCTGCTAACTGGGCTTTTGACAGTGGTTCATTAGAATCGACTACTGCATCCTCTTCTTCGTCAGGGACAAGGTCAAACGACGTCCAAACTGACACTCAACGACAAGTCACACACCAACAACTCTCTGTACTCACGGAGGCGCAAGACGCTGCTGCAGCCATGTCTGCAACGCCATTCGCTGATCCACCAACAATCGCAGCTCCAAAATCGGATGCACAGAAACAACGTGAGTACAGACAGCGTTTAGCAGCATTCCGAAACTCTGCACAGGCGATAGCTGCGAGGAAAGCAGCTACTGAAAGGCAGCGCAAAAACAGACTACGCAAAGCTGCTAACTGGGCTCTTGACAGTGGTTCATTAGAAGTGACTACTCCATCCTCTTGTCGTTCAGGGGAAAGGTCAAACGACGTCCAAACTGGTACTCAACGACAGCTCACACACCAACAACTCTCTGTACTCACTGAAGCGCAAGACACTGCTGCATCCACGTCTGCAACGCCATTCGCTGAGCCACCAACAATCGCTGCTCCAAAATCGGATGCACAGAAACAACGTGAGTACAGACAGCGTATAGCAGCATCCAGAACTCCTGCACAGGCGATAGCTGCGAGGAAAGCGGCTGCCGAAAGACAGCGCAACAACAGACTACGCAAAGCTGGTAACTCGGCTCCTGTCAGTGGTTCATTAGAATCGACTACTGCATCCTCTTCTCGTTCAGGGGCAAGGTCAAACGACGTCCAAACTAGTACTCAACGACAGTTCACACACCAACAACGTCAAAGTTCAGTAGCAGAACCAGCACAAATAGCTGTTCAAACAGGTACTTATTCTTATCAAATTGAAGTACAACAGGCACAATCTACCTGGAACACCAAATGGGCATCCTCGATCATGAGATTCGAATTAACTTTTCTGGACAACGATTTCGGCTACGCTTGTTCGGTTTGCGACAGACTGTGGTTCAAGAACGACCTCAAACCCATCACTGCGGCACAGCTGGAGGTGATCTCGGAATGGTTCATCGAAGAAAATCGACAACTGTGCAGAGAAGAATATGAAATGGTTTGCAACACTTGCAAACGCTCACTGAATAAAAAATCGATGCCGGTCCTAGCAAAAGTTAATGGATTCTCTTATCCAGACCAGCCACCAGGCCTCCCACCGTTGGATCCCATCAGTGAACGATTGATATCGCCATGTCTGCCATTTATGCAAGTGCGTCGTCTGCGCCATGATTCTTCTTATGGAATCATAGGGCAAGTGATCAACGTACCAGTAGACGTACAAGAGATGGTAAAATGTTTGCCGCGCCAATTAAATGAGGACGACGTCATTAATGTTAACACCAAGCGAAACCTTGCCCACAAATCGGTCTACATCAGCAGATACATGTCCAAAGGTACAATCAGTGCGTGGCTAACTGTACTGCAGAAGTCTCCATTATATCGACTGTACGAAATCAACGTGGATTTGTCGAGACTGCATCCTACTGTGCCGTTTCTCGATGACATACAGAATGATCCGTCCAACCGTATAGAAAAAATCTCCGCTGAAAACACGCCTGAATCTGAGATTCTCGCTTCAAGACAACATACCATGATGTGGAACGAAGAAGATTGTCTCAATATCGCACCAGGACATCAGGCAACACCTCCCAACGTCATTTATGACCGTCATACAGAAGAGTTGTCGTTTCCATCAATATACTACGGAGAGCCCCGTCGATTCAACATGGGAGTTTCAGTAACACCTTACATGATAGCGACCAGTGAGATACGACGTCGCGACAGACGCGGAGCCACTCCTCAAAAAATCTTGTACGTTGCAATGAAATTATTGCGGCTGCGCATGGTGAATGGAATTTACAGCACGTTTCGCAATGTTTCAGTCACGAAGAATGTTACGCGACGTATGTTAGAAGACACAGAATTTCTGAAAGAATATGGTATACAAAACCTCGCGTTCATGAAGACAGTGCCAAACTCCGTCCAATACTGGGCCGCTCGCAAACGAGACCTCTTTGCAATGATTCGTCAACTCGGTAAACCAACTGCCTTCCTCACTATAAGTGTCAACGAAATACGCTGGATGAAACTGCTTACTATACTTCTCAAACTGAGCAAAAAATATCCAGGAAAAACAGCAAAACATCTCAACACTGCTGAGCGCTGTACTTTAGTGAGCGACGATCCTGTTACGTGCTGCATATACTTCTACAAGCTCGTTGGTTCCTTGATGAAAATGCTGAAATCCAAGCAGTCTTACAATCCGTTCGGCAAGTATTTGGTTAAAGATTACTTTCTTCGTATGGAGTTCCAGCATCGAGGAAGTCCACACGCCCATATTTTATTGTGGTTGAAGGACGACCCACGTGAGACCGTGTCGGAAAATATGCCAAGAACCATCGATCTCGTGGAAAAAATATGTTCGGTTGCTCGAGGTGATGTGCCAAACAATTCTATATACGCCAACCAGACACACAAACATAATTTCACTTGCACAAAGCGAGGCGAGACAACTTGCAGATTCGGGATCCCGTACTGGCCTATGCCCACGACCCGTGTCCTGGTGCCGTTATCTCAATCTGATGAACGCCGCCAAACGCTACAACAGAAGGCCAAGGAGCTGCGTACCTCTCTCGGTGAACGTCAATACGCATGCATGGATGAGTTTCTTAATGATAATGGTTTGACTTACGTTTCATATCTCGATATTGTGCGTTCAACGTTGCGCAGACCGACTCTGGTGTTCAGACGAAACTTCGACGAACTTATGACAAACACGTTCAATCCGTACCTTGCCGGCGAAGTCAATTCTAACATCGACATTCAGTTCATCTTGGATGAGCACAGCTGCGCAGAGTATGTCGTAGAGTACGTAGATAAACCAGCCCGTGGAATGGGTAACCTACGTCGTGAGCTTACCACAATGATGCAAGAGCATCCCGACCAGGACTACACAGGCCAATTGAAAGCGTTAAGTATCAAACTGCTTAACGCAGTTGAGATGTCAGCGCAAGAAGCAGCATGGTATCTACTACGGCAACCAATGAGTGAGACAAGTCGTCAAGTTGTGTACATCCCGACGGTGTGGCCGGCAGAAAGACAATGCTGCCGCAAGCGTCGTCAACAAATGGACCGCGAAGGCATCGATGGAGACAGCACCGATGTTTGGACCAAAAACATAATACAGCGATATGAAGAACGACCTGCATCTTTAGAACAAGTGTATTTGGCTGAGTTTGCTTCGTGGTATGCTAACGCTAATGATTTCGTTGATGACGATGACGACGTGCACGTGGATGACGATGAGGATTCTGAAGTTGTACCTGAAGCGAGGACGTCGAGAGCACCAAAAGAATATCGCAGACGACTGCTCGGACGAGTCATACGATACAGACGCTACGATATTGATGATACTGTTAATTATAAACGAGAGATGGTTCTACTTTACGTACAGTTTCGCAATGAAATTTCAGAGATTGTTGATCAAAATAATTTTTTGCAATTATTCGACGACAACATAGACACGATTATGGAACGCCGGGGCCTATTCGAGGAGAATTTAAACATTGAAAACATCACGAAGGAACTTGAAGCGATGATGAGTTTGCAAAACGATGATAACAACACACTCTATTGTGAAGAAACGCAGCAATGTGATGACAAAACAGCAGTATTGCGAGCTTGTAAGAACCACCAACCCAGAAAAACGGGAGATTCTTGAGGTCATACATCGATTACATGGTTGCGGAGAGGACCTTTCTGCAAAGTGTCTTATGGAGACGTATATAACCGCTACACTCAGGAGCATAACTCGATGAACAACGCCTACATTGCCTGTGCCAGCACAGATAAAGCCGCTGTACCTCTTGGTGGCACTACTGTGCATGTGCATTCAGCGCTTCGTCTCACAACTTCTCACGTGACAAAACTCTTATCCACGGAGAATTTGCAAGCTTACAGAAATATGTTCGTTGGCGTCAAAGATGTTTTCGTGGACGAGATCAGCATGTTACGTTCAGCCATTCTCCAAAAAATAAATTACCGACTGCAGCAGACTACTGGCATGTTGACATGTCTGCTAATTTTTAGGTCAAGCAATAAAATATCGTGTGAGGATATTCAAGTGGGTTATTTGAGCCTTGAGCTGGCACAATATTGAAATTAATATATGAATAATTTTGAATTTAATTGGAATTTCATTTCTCAATCTTCCTGTTCCGTATCCGTAGGTATATCCTTCCTTTTGACCTTATTCTTCCTATACGCATTTTTTTACGGGAATGAGAGCCGCTTTCGATGCTTTAAAACTAAATGTATATCATCTGCCTAATATAATACTGAATGGAGCGACTTTACAATTAGTTGATAAAACTCTTTTTCTTTGTTTAACTTTGGACTAAAAATTGCAATGGAGTCCACATATCATATAACATTGTTAGCAAACCAGTCGAGTTCAGCAGCTTTCGCTATTAGAAAAATCAGACAACTGACCAATGTGGAAACGGCTCATCTCGTCTACTTTGCCTACTTTCGTAGCATAATGTCATACGGAATTTTACTTTGGGGTAAAGCCTCTCAAAGTCACCCAGAGGCCAATGGCTGTGCTCGGGGTTTCTCTGCGTGATAGAATCAGAAATGAGGATATCCGCGGTAGAACTGGGGTTACCGACATATCCCGAAGAATTGCGCATATTGCTCGCAGGACAGATGGCCGATGGGGGATCGCGGGAACGCGGTGGATGTGAGTGGCACAGGACCGGTCTGAGTGGCGCGCCTTGGGGGAGGCCTATGTCCAGCAGTGGACGTCTATCGGCTGAAATGATGATGATGATGATGATGAAAGCCGCTGACATAAAAGTAATTTTCGTTTTACAAAAATGAGCAGTACGAGCAATTTATAACATGGGTTCACGTGCACATCTAAGGGAACTTTTTCCAAAGATTGGCTTACTAACTGTGGCCTCTCAATATATCTACGAAATCATTATCTATGCCGTAAAAAATATGAATTCCTTTAAAATGTTGATCAACACCAGACGTAAACATAAAATAGCATTACCAAAATTTCGTGTCAGAAAAGTTTTTAGATCATTTATGGGTCAATGTATTCTTTATTACAATAAACTACCCCGAGAAGCCATGAACCTTCGGAACTTAAAAAATATTTAAAAAGTGCTCTGCTGCGCAAAGGATACTATTGTGTAGAAGATTATATTTAAGTGACAAGAATGCCTGGCCTGAATTGGACTAATAAACATGTGTGCGCTTAAGGACAGTTAAAATTTGATATAAATTGAGAATATAAATTAATGAAAAAATGAAGACTTCAAAAATAAGTAAAGTTAGGTCGTATTTTTCTTATTTTCAAAGCTTCTGGGAGAAATTTTGGCCCACAGAAAATGTTTGGCAATACCAAATATTGAGATTTTTCTCTATAACATATAAAAAAATCTGAAAAATCATTACTTCAAAAATTATTAAAGTTAGGTATGTTTTTGCCGACTTTTGCTCCCAGATTCTTGTAAACGGACCGCCTAGCCAAGCTAGTGAGTACTCGTACACGCATATGCTCATAAAGAAGTACCCATTCTGAAAATTTCGTTACTTCAAAAATAAGTAACGTCTGGCGGCCCTGGGATCTTACTCTAATATCATTGACGTTCGCTGGTCGGCCGCGGGCCGGAGGCATGGGTCTTGCGGTCGAGGGCGCGCCCCGCGCCCCCGCGAGTCGTGTTTACATTATACATACTGAGACGTGTTTATCTATCACTGAATCATTGAAAGGCGGCGCGGGGCGCGGGCCTCGCGTGACGTCATCCGATCCGCCAATGACAGTTGACTGCGTACTCCCTCCAAAACTTGATAGCGCGTTCCGTTACGCGCGGTTAGGTTTCACTATGAAAATAAAAGAAAGGTTATGTCGACGTGCGAGTGTGTATAATAGTAGCGCCTAGTATAATGCGTTTGGCAATGGTTTTGGATATTGCACATATGCTGAAACTATATTGCAAGGCATATTATTATACTAGCGTCTGCCCGCGACTTCGTCCGCGTGGCATTCGTAAATTGCGTTCCCGCGGGAACTATGCGTTTTCCGGGATAAAAACTAGCCTATATACTACTCCAGTTTACAAAAATATTAAATTTTAATCATTATTACATTTGGTCGGGTAGTTTTTGGTGACCAGCGAAAAATTTACAGACAAGACATTTTCTTCAGTTTGTGGAATTTTACCAACTTCCATATCATTTTTATTATCGCGAGAAGGGGACAGTTAGACAATGGTTAGGTACTTTCGAATCCATCGTATAAGTAAAATAGGTATCAAATTTATATAAGTATAATAGGTAAGAACATTTTTACAATCGATGTTGCAACTAATAGGTATCGGTTAGACAATGCGTTTCGATAAAGTTAATTATTGTTTACTATAACCGACGCACTTTCGCGAAAAGAAGTTATCAGCTATATCGATATTATAGATTCTATGTAGTGGAGGTAGTCCACTGAATATTCGTTATATTCAGTGGACTACCTCCACTAATCAATCAACACCTAGGCTATTCCAATTCGACCTGTTATTTTGAAGAAAATACAGAAGTTTTAAATTTTGCCGAGACAGTTGCACCCCAAATGTCAGGCCCATTTTCTCCGGCGAGAAAGGTCGCCGGTTACGTCTCTTTTCCGCGGGTCGACGGGGAGCGAGACCGGGTCACAAGTGCTGTTTGCTAAATACGTATATTTTCCACGATATTTTGATGTAAGAAAATGTATTTTTTGAAGATGTATCAGTTTTATTTGTGCTTATATTTTTTAGAGCGAAAATCCGAAGCGTTTTCAAACTGTCTTAACTGCTGTTACGACCCTCTTATTCCGAGGAATAAGGCCATACTGGTCACTTGCGTCCTTAACGGCGGAAAACTTAAATATTTTGCTAAATTTCAAACTGAAAAAAGGATTTATGAGACGTATTATTGTATTAAAATAAAAATAAAATATATGATCACCAATACACTTTTTAGTACTACTAGAGGGTTTATTCCGAAAGTTGGCAACGTCGCATATAGCTGTCAAATGTTTCGCTGTTTTTATTATGAAATACCTTGAAAGCTTCATAGCATTCGCTTTGCTGGTGATTGTTTTAAACACAAAAATGCTTATTCTGTTAAGTCGACTTTTTGTAGTTCTTTGCGCCTTTATTCGTAGGATGGGATGTTAGATGTACCCAGCTTCTTACACAGAGGAAGGAGGGGGTCAAACACATTCAGTTCAGCTTCATAGATTATCTAATTCTCCCGCTGAAAGGCATGTTTTAAAGTTTTTTTGAGGATTAAAGTTTTATAGTTGCCGCCCTCAGCGTGAGGCGATGGAGAGTGCTTCCGATTTCGATTGGTCCGAATCAAGGTCGCAGGAAATAGGTAGGGGAAAGGACTTGAATAAGTCAAGCGTAAATAACTTTATTTTTGATTGATGTGAACATTTAATGTATGCATAAAAGTTACTACAGCATATACGAGAGACAGTTAAGTTCTTTTACCAATAACTTGCTCAGTATCTCTGATTAGGAATAACTGTGAGCAAATACAACAAGCATGATTCGGAACTTACTCTTATAACTGTCAGTTGGGTCAGTTGTTATGTTTGCTGTCACTGTTATACTGCGTTTACATACACGCGCCCGGGCTCGTAAACGTGCCCGTGAACGTCGTGTTGAACGCCGTTCATGTAAACACAATAAAAGCAGGGTGTTTACACTACCGCGGGCGTGCTAGTCAGTGCAAGGAGGGCAGACGACGAGGACGTTAATCTCGTGGGGGCTAATTGTTTTGGGTTTCATTTACTTTTATAGGAAAAAGAAACAAAATGATGATTATGATGTTTTTTTTTCAGTTTGCGTCTAAATCCACCCGTACTAATATTATGAATGCGAAATTACAGTTACTTTCGCATTCTGTCTTTCTGTTACCTCTTCACGTTTAAACCTCTGGACCGATTTCATTGAAATTTGATATGGAGATATTTGGTAGGCTTCTTTTTATTTCGGAAAGATACAGTTTTCACGGAAAAGAGATATAGTTCGCCCGTAAGTACTTCTTTTCTCCGTTTGAACTCCTTCATGGGTTTATCGACCTCTCCTAAGCACCTGCAACATTTTTTAAAATTTATGTTGCTTATTTGAGGGGGTCCATATTATTGGTTCTACTTGGTAACACCTCAGGAAATGTAAAATTTTGGTCGTTTGACCATTCCGACAAATTGGCATTGTTAAATTAATTTTATTCGGCAAGTCGTCATCGTCCGTACGCCACAAAGGTGCAAGAGATACTAACGCGACGCCAAAAAACCGCCAGCCGACCGATCGACGGCGTTCACGTTCACGTTCACGAGCGCGTTCAAAATCAACCTGTTTACACATCCGTGCCTGTGAACGGGCCCGTGAATGTCGTTTTGAACGCCGTTTATGTAAACACACCATTACGGTCAAGCAAGACCCGGAGCGGAGTAGAGTAGCAGACATGTAGCAGACCTTGTATTCAGTAGACCATGAAATGAAATGTCCCCAATTCTCGACAGAATACATCTTACTCTAATTGAAATAAAAAAAAATCGAATGAAAATTCTACAGGAAGCAAAGAGGTCTGAAACTAGGAAAAAGATTTGACGTCCAACCTTGTAGCTTCTTCGTGATGTCGACAAAACAGTAAGATTAAATTAATCATTCATTTTGGTTTGACGGAGGAGTGTTATTGTTAAGTAATTGAATACTAGCTTCTGCCCGCGACTTCGCCCGCGTGGAATTCGGTTATCGCGTTACCGCGGGAACTATGCGTTTTTCCGGGATAAAAAGTAGCCTATGTCCTTTCTGGTGACCCCAACTATCTCCATGCCAAATTTCATCTCAATCGGTCCAGCGGTTGAAGTGTGAAGAGGTAACAGACAGACAGAGCTACTTTCGCACTTCATCATCATCATCATCATCATCATCATCATTTCAGCCGAAAGACGTCCACTGCTGGACATAGGCCTCCCCCAAGGCTCGCCACTCAGACCGGTCCTGTGCTACTTGCTTCCACCGGTTTCCCGCAACCTTCACGAGGTTGTCGCTCCATCTTGTGGGAGGCCTACCGACACTTCCCCACTTTCCCACTTTCGCACTTATAATATTAATATGTATTTTCAGAGGTTGTACTCTCCGGCAAAGGAATTTTTTGGTTGACTACATGGTCGCCAATCCGGTGTTCGCTAGGGCTGAACACACGGGGCCGGATGATGAATGGCTCATCCTGAAATATATGCTCCGAGAGTATGGACCGGATAAACCTGTCCTTGAGTGGAAAAGAGTGAGTTACGTTTTGTGAGGTATATTTTCTATGTATGGACCCTCTTTATACTTTGTAAATACCCACACTTACCGCCAAGGGCGGATCCAGCTTTTGACTCAAGGGGGGGGTCATACAACTCCCTCCCCCCCTTTTTGCGTCAGGGGTTAAAAATAAATAATAGCAATAGACTTAGTCCTGCCGAGGGGGGGGTCATGACCCCCATGACGCCCCCCTTGATCCGCACTTGCTTACCGCAGATCAACTATTTCATTTAATCATCTGTCTATATATATAAAAATGAACTGCTTGACTAATGTGGCTAATCCTTATTTGTTTTATTCCCTGTGGTACAGGGAAGGTTTAGAACTACAACAAATGTGAAAGAGAAAAATAACTTTATATGGGAAACTATACATGGTGGGTCAGAAAATATGGCAAATAATTAACTCACAGTATCGGCTATCGATTCTAAGTATATTGTATAGGTCTTTAATTTTTTTCGAGTTGGTAAAAAAAAATTTTTTGTATTGGATTCATGCGTCGCTCACACAACCAATCCCATATACAATATTTTTTTTTACTAACTCGAAAAAAATTAAAGACCTATACAATATACTTAGAATCGATAGCCGATACTGTGGGTTAATTATTTGCCATATTTTCTGACCCACCGTGTATAGTGATACGAAGTTCACCGGGCCAGCTAGTACATATTATATTAGCTGTCCACCCTGACTTTGAAAGGGTAGAAAGGAGGAAATGCAATTTGTATTTCGTATAAACCTTGTCCGGACCATGACAAACATATCTAAACAAAAATTTGCCAAATAGATGGCCATTCTGTAAGATAATTCTGATAAAGTGATGTGCATATGGAAACTTTTAAGTAGTGGTCGTTTTTAGGGCGCAAAAGAAAAAACTCGGTTGTCTATAAAGTCGGTTTATGGACGATAATTTTACATGATAACATCATAAGAAAACATTTATGAATATGACCCGTTACATAGGACATACATCGCCATGAGGACATGCATGGGCATACATTGCGTGATGTTATTTCGTCGGCGCAGCCGGCGTTCATCAATTTACAAGATGTTATCATATCACGTCAAAAACAGAATCCTTATGGAATCACTTTTTTGTCCGTCACGACGTCTGTCTGTGTGTCCGTCTGTCAAGACCATTTTTTCAGTAACGCGTAGCGGTGTCAAGTTGAAATTTATATCAAACTATCTTCTGCCCGCGACTTCGCCCCCGTGGAATTCGGTAATCGCGCTCCTGCGGGAACTATTCCGGGATAAAAAGTAGGCTATGGCCTTTCCCGGGACCCCAACTATCTCCATGCCAAATTTCATCTCAATCGGTCCAGCGTTTGATGCGTGAAGAGGTAACAGACAGACAGACAAAGTTATAATATTAATATGGATATACGAGTGCCGGGAGACCAGCTGTCGGTAGGCTTCCAACAAGATGTAGTGACGACCTTGGAAAGGTCGCGGGAACGCTGTGGATGCAATTGGCACAAGACCGCTCTGAGTGGCGCGCCTTGGGGGAGGCCTATGTCCAGCAGTGGACGTCTTTCCGCGGAGTGATGATGATGATGACGATGACGATGGTGATGATGAATATTGACTATGAATGCATATTTTATAGACATGGAGGGAAATGAAGAAAAAAGCTCGAATGAGTATCAGGAAGTCACAAACTGGATCAAGAGACGATTCTTCTATGAAAGACATTGACTCGAAAATTTTGTCAGTGATTGTCCATTCACCTGTGAATGTCAAAAAAAGATCTGGGCATGATGTAAGTAATTTAATGAAACTGTAAATACATAAATGTTTATGTAACTATAAATGTTACGTTTATAACAAATTTAGTTAGTAAAACATGTATACATATAATTGAATTGAATTAAATATAATGATATTATTATAATACATTATAAAACTTTAAATTAATTAACCTGAAAGTAATATTTATGTATAAATTATTTATAAGCTATTACACCTACTTATTATTTATTCAAAATCACTGTAATAATATTAATTGTCGCTATAGAATAGTGTGTCTAATACCTACCTATCAGTACCTAATAGCTACATTTACATCTAAGCACAGAATAAGTAATAGTACTAACGTACAGAAGGCCGACTGCTAACAAAAAACCGGTTTTGTTGCACCGTATGCTCCCAAAGTGGCCATCTCTTTCTATCACATGCAGCGCGCTCTTTCGGAGGCCACGCCCTAGCGCTAGGGCTGGCGCACTCGAGAACATATTAAATGATGCGTCTAGTATTAGTACATAGGTTAGGTAGAATAGTGTTATTAACAATAGGTATATATATTTAAGTTAAGTTAGTTATTTTTTTATTATTTAAAACACTCGTCTACACAGATGCTACAACGTAACTATTAAAATTATTTCATTAATTTACTATTTACTGGAAAAAAATCCTTAGAGGGATAAGTTCGCCTTTGTACATTGTTATTATTTGTGATTTTTGTGTGTATTAATTTTGTGATTTACTATTAAGTTATCACATACTTTAACTGTCAATTTATGAATCTGCTAAATTCAAAATTAAGACACACAGTCACACAACTGCATTATCATAACATACTAGCCGTTGTCCGCGACTTCGTCCCGAGTACATAATTTGCGTACATAACTACCTCCATACCAAATTTCGTCATTTTACTCATTACCAAATAATTACTTTTTACCAAATCATTTTACTGTTGTTGTTAATACAACCCTCTGCAATACAATATTTTTGTGACGTAATTAAATTTCATAGCACATTTGACTCTTGCGTCGCGACGTACATTAAGAGTTAACGCGCGCGCGTGCATTCGCTAGCAGTGCGCGGCAACCACTAATCATCACGCCACGGTGCGAAGCCGGCCGGTACTTGTATCGAGCGCCAAGATATCAAAGAGTGCGCCGCGCCTGATCTAAGTTAAGTTTCCCTTCTGACCCTAAAAATGAAAAATTCATATTGTACGGTATAATTTTTTGTTACACCCATTCACTTGTTCTGACTTTAGAATATACAAGCAAATTGATCATTGTATGTCATTACAATTTAAACCTTATGCATATGGCTTCCAGTTTCAATCTAAATAATACGAAAAGTTTTTTTCTTATGTTTACGGCAACAAAAAACAACAACAAAATTCAAACATTAATTCACATATTAATATATCTTGAGGCAGTATAATATATTTTTCTCAAAAATGGCGGGGAAACTCGTCATTGTCTGCTTTCTGTCAGACCGCAAAGTGCGTCATTGACAATCAGTCAAAAATTAAAAAAAAAAACTCAACTGCATGCCCCGGAAATTTGTATGAATTTACTTCCGCGGCATGTATAAGCGCAGGGAATGTTGTATGAAATTTCATTATCGTACAGGTACTTTTATTTTAAACTGATAAATACGCGAAGGAATTCCCAAACAGCCAAGTCTGCATGTTCTGTATCTGTCAATTGACGCGAAACCAAACGTTTTTATCCGTGTCTGAAACAGCGCAATGTATTTCAGAACGGAATTTAAAAAAAGAACGATCCATAAAGAGCGGGAGTTCTTGTCTTGTATCAGATTTATTTAGCTAAATTTCATGAAAATAGTTTACTAGTTTGGTTTAAAAATTAATAAAAGGTCTTAATTTTTATAAAAAACGAGAAATCTACATGCGAGTTTTTAACTTGCCGTGTTAGTGTGTATGTTAAAGTCAAATATCGGTGAATACGAAATAAGACTGGCGTTCCATTGGATTTGTTGTAAGTACTTGACTACCTTTGCGTGCGTGTCAATGCTGTATTATGAATACCTAATATCAAGGTTTTTTTCCATTTTTGAGAAAAGCACTATATAAGCCTCGGCACGTGAAAGGCTTTGCAGGCTTCGTACATATTAAACCAGTACTCAGCCTGCAAAGACCTACTTTCCCGGCCACGGCAATAATGTACTATTTCTCAAACATGCTCGGAAATGTTCGTGTTACTTTCAAAAAAAGAAGACGCGAGGTGGTCCATTGCCGGCCTTGGCCAGTAAAAACATTATTGTCGTGTGTTTTTTTTTAATTCGCTTGCTATTTGAGACACCTCTGTAGAGAAACTGACAATCCATGGACGTAATAAGTACAACTTCCATGGCCAAATCATCCACGAACATGGAAGTAGTAAATACTGATGTGGGGTAAGTGCGCCTAAATTTATTTCGCCCCTATGCCTTGTAAACAGCCAACTACCAGTTGAGGAATATTTATAGGTTTCGATACATTTGTTAGGCGCACTTACCCCATCCTGGCGCACGTGCCCCGAAACTGACAAATCCATGGAGGTAATAAGTACAACATCCATGGCCAAATCATCCACGATCATGGAAGTAGTAAATACTGATGTGGGGTAAGTGCGCCTGGCGCACTTGCCCCGACTGACCTTACGTATTTCCTCATCATTTCAGCCGATAGACGTCCACTGCTGGACATAGGCCTCCCCCAAGGCGCGCCACTCAGACCGGTCCTGTGCCACTCGCATCCACCGCGTTCCCGCGACCTTTACAAGGTCGTCACTCCATCTTGTTGGAGGCCTACCGACAGCTCGTCTACCGGTTCGCGGACGCCACTCCAGGACTTTCTTGCCCCATCGGCCATCAGTCCTGCGAGCAATGTGCCCCGCCCACTGCCACTTAAGGTTCGCAATTCTTTGGGCTATGTCGGTGACCCCAGTTCTACTGCGGATATCCTCATTTCTGATTCTATCACGCAGAGAAACCCCGAGCATAGCCCTCTCCATTGCCCTCTGGGTGACCTTGAGCCTTCTTATGAGGCCCATCGTAAGCGCCCACGTCTCGGAACCATAAGTCATCACTGGCAACACACACTGGTCGAAGACTTTCGACTTAAGACACTGCGGTAATTTGGACGAAAAGACACTGC
Source organism: Aethes cnicana (assembly GCA_963971205.1). Lineage (NCBI taxonomy): Eukaryota > Metazoa > Arthropoda > Insecta > Lepidoptera > Tortricidae > Aethes > Aethes cnicana. The sequence goes on from OZ020286.1 coordinate 8,962,973, forward strand.
GAAGCTTCCCGAACGCTGCCCAGCCGAGTCGGATTCGACGATTGATCTCTTTCTCGAAGTTGGACCTACCTAACTGGACTGTTTGTCCCAGGTATACATAATGGTCAACAACTTCGAGCGCAGAGCCTCCGATTATTACTGGAGTTGGCACAACATGGACATTGGACATGATCTTCGTCTTGTCCATGTTCATTTTCAGACCAACTCGATCGGAAACTCTGCTGAGGTCAACGAGCATAGCACTGAGGTCTTCCATGGTCTCAGCCATAACTACTATATCGTCGGCAAATCGAAGGTGAGTGATGTACTCGCCATTTACATTGATGCCTCGACCTTTCCAGTCCAGCACCTTGAAGGCATCCTCCAATGCAGCGGTGAACAGCTTCGGAGAGATTACGTCTCCTTGTCTGACTCCCCGCTGCAGTGGGATGGGCATCGTGGTCTGGTCCTGTAGTCGGACGGACATGGTGGCATTTTCGTACAAACACTTCAACACTTCGATGTACCGGTAGTCAGCTTGGCACCTCTGGAGAGACTGCAGCACAGCCCAAGTCTCGATCGAATCGAAGGCTTTCTCGTAGTCCACAAATGCAAGGCAAAGGGGGAGGTTATACTCTTCGGTCTTCTGTATAACCTGCCGCAACGCATGTATGTGGTCTACGGTACTATAGCCCTTTCGGAAACCGGCTTGTTCGGGAGGCTGGAATTCGTCAAACCTGCGCGCGAGACGGTTCGTAATGACTCTCGAAAACAGCTTGTAGACATGACTCAGAAGTGAGATGGGTCTATAATTCTTCAGCAAGGTGTTATCACCTTTTTTGAAGAAGAGCACCACCACACTTCTGTTCCATGCTCGCGGCGTTCTTCCTTTATGGATGACGGAATTAAACAGCGTCTGAAGGGCCTTAAGGACTGGTTTACCACCCGCCTTCAGGAGTTCAGCTGTAATTCCGTCATCACCGGGGGCTTTGCCGTTCTTAAGCTGTTTGAGAGCCATACTAATCTCGTACAGGCTGACGTCCGGGATATCTTCGGTATAGTGTCGGGTTAATCTAGCTCTAGGGTCTTTAGCTGGATCAGCGACGGGTGTTCGGATTGTCGTGTATAACTGCCCATAGAACTTCTCGACTTCTCCCAACAGCTCCGGTTTGGATGAGACGATCCTGCCGTCTTCGGTCTTCAGCTTCGTCAATTGGCTTTGGCCAATAGACAGATCTTTGGCAAACACCTTCGAGCCTCTGTTACGCTCAATAGCCTTTTCAATACTGTTGGTATTGAATCGGCGTATATCACGCTTCAGAGACTTCGAGATCTGCCTATTGAGCTGCCGATAATGACTAGCGTCACCTGAAGACTGCAGAATCATCTCACGCCTCACCTCCATGAGCTTTAGGGTTGAGTCTGAGATTTTCTTGGTTCTTGTACGGCGGGTCTTGAAGAACTTGGACCCAACCGTATGGACAGCTTCCACAAACCCGTCGTTGTAATCGTCCACGTCGCTTTCTAGGCAAGCAAAACGGTTTTGGAGTTCGAGCTGAAAGCTCTCGGGGTTTTGGAGCTGGGTCGGTGCCGGGCGGAGCGTAGACTTTATCAGTCGAGATCTCTCAAGCTTCACTTGGATATTCAATGTGCCTCGTACCATACGGTGATCGCTCCCGGACTTAACCGAATTGATCACTGAGACATCATCGAATATCTGCTTCCTCGTCGACATGATAAAGTCTATCTCATTCCTCGTTACACCATCAGGGCTCATCCAGGTCCACTTTCTGTGCTCACGTTTCCTGAAGAAGGAGTTCATCATATAGAGTCCCTCCTTCTCCATGAAACCAGCCAGTAGATGGCCCCGGTGATTCCTACGCCCTACTCCAAATTGCCCCACTCTCAGCTCTTCACCGTCTCGTTTGCCCAATTTCGCGTTGAAGTCCCCCATAACAACTGTGAAGTGAGTTTTGGAGCTATGCATGGCTCTAGAAATGTCCTCATACATAGCCTCCACCTCATCGTCGGAGTGCGTCGAGGTCGGAGCGTAAACCTGTATAACCTTCAACGAATATCGTTGGGTTATTCTGAGTTCAAGGCACGCTACCCTGGTCGACACACTCTCGATCTTCACCACATTGTTTGCGAGGGACTTGTGGACGATAAACCCGACACCTCCCTGGGACTGTTGGTCGCCCTCCCGGAAATAGAGCAGGTTACCGGACTTCAGGGTTATCATGTCCTCCCCCTCTCTCCGGACTTCTGATAACCCTATGATTCCCCAACGTAACCTGCTCAATTCTTCCTCCAGTTCCAGTACCTTTTCGTCGGTCCGCAGTGTACGGCAGTTATATGTTGCCAGGGCCAAGGGTCGTCGTTTTTGGTAGCCTGGCCGAACCCGGGGATTCACTATAGCACCCCCTGCCCCGCCGTCACCATGGCCGCTACCATGGCCAGGAATAGCAGGGCCGCCGGGGACTAGGGGTCTGGGCTGTTGTTGTGGCATCATATTTCCCAAGTCTATCCCTTGGGGGGGATTTGCCAATAGTCGCCACGCTTGGCAGGCGGGTTGGCGACCGCAGTTTTAAGGTGGTAGTGCTCGGAGGACGCTGCTGCCCATCCTCCGGTTTATCCCTTAGTCGCCTCTTACGACACCCACGGGAAGAGAGGGGGACGTATTTCCTCGCTGTTAGAGAAAAGCATTATATATACCTCAGCCGCAATTGCGATTGCCGGACTAATACTAATAGAAGGCTTCGCTTCGCTCAGCCTTCTAACTGACTCGTCCGGCAATGCGCTACTTGGCGGCCTCTGTAATAATGTACTATTAGGACATTTCACACAAATTGACCTAGCTCCGAACTAAGCAAAGCTTTGTAGTAACCCGTGCGAATTACTACACGTTAATTTTTAGATGCGAAGCAGGGCGTAAGCAGAAAAGCGTAGAATTATAAGAAAGACTTTAACAACAAATTTATATTGAAAGAAATACTGATTATGGGTGCTAGACAACGATATAAATACTTATATTAGAGAAATACATACTATACATCAAATAATGTACAGAACAGTTACGAACACCTTTTTTTTCTTGCAGGGGTCCAATAACCCTGATGCGCCCAGCCGATTGGGTACCAAGGGTAAGGGCCCCATCGAACCAGGTGCCCAAGGGCGTGGAATCAGGAATTCTGACTATACACGTTTCTTTCTTAAAAATAATCAATTACTTAAGGTAAGTTGGTGTTCACTTAGCAATGAGACTGCAAAATTGTATAAAAGGTTCCATTCCATACCGAAAAAAAAACACTTCCTAATAGAGATCATAAAGCCAATCACAATTAACTGGCAAGTTAGGTGAGAGAAAGAACAAAAAATTGTCTTAGCACAAAAATCACGCACTATGATTAGTAAGGAATAACTACAGGGTAAATAAATTATTCCTTAAGTGGTAACAACTATTGCCAACGTACAAGTTCGCTTTTGTACATATATTAGTGCTGTTTGCTAATTTAGTGTCCATACTTTCGCCCTCGACTTGGCTGGCGTGGAATTTGGTTACCGCGTTCCCTTGGGAACTATGCATTTTTCCATACCTACTTACTGGTACTTTCGCATTTAAAATATTAGTATGGTTTTTCTATCGTAGAAAAAGTGTTGATTTAAACCAAATTGTAATTTATTTATTTCCAAGTGTATATAAAATGTATTGTATACTTTCAGTGTGGTATTCTACTGCTGAAACTGGAAACCAATTTAAAAACAGAACAGAACAATATTCTGCGACAGCGAAATGAATTATTAAAACAGTAAGATATTTTTATTATTATAAAGTCTATAATATAGACGGACAAACAGGCAGACGGCCCACGTGGTGGAAAGTGGTTACCGCCGCCGCCGCGTTTAAGTACTTAAATCTTATTAATTACATGTATTTTCATCTAGTCCAACGCCAATTAAAAAAAAACACATATTATCAAATTTTGTTTAATAATGCGTCCGTCCGTCCGTCCGTCCGTCCGTCCGTCCGTCCGTCCGTCCGTCTGTCCGCACTATTTCTCGGAGATGCTTAGTTCTAGAAAGCTGTAATTTGGCATGAATATACATATTAGTTACGCTGACAAAGTGGTACAATAAAATTTTGAAATATATTTTTTATAGGGTACCTCCCCTACTCGTAAAGTGGGGATGTAATTTTTTTTTCTTGCGTACCCCATGGTGCGGCATATCGTTGAATAGGTCTTAAATAAATATTGTGGGTTTGTTATCACCATTTTTTGATTAAGTGATGCGATTGTGAAATATTAAGCTTTAAAGTGCAATTTTTTGTTAGAGTCACGTGTCCCCCCCCCCCCCCCCTGCCAGCTAATTGGTGGTATTTGGATGGCTGAAAAAAATCACGGTTGTGGCATATATAGTTGAAAGGAAAACTATCACAGCTAAGTAGGCTGTACAAACTTACGAGTCATAGTCGACCAACTTATGAAATTATTAAAAAACCAATGATACTTGTATTTCTCGAGCGGCAGGGGCGTCGGGCGGGCACGTCATACCACAGGCTAGCTAGATGCTAATAAGTCTTAGAAAGGTACTGTGGGCATCGTCAAATTCGGAACCCTATACTTTGCGCGTGGTCCGACACGCACTTGGCCGTTTTTTCTCTGTTAAAATAATTTTGAAATTAAACTATTAACAATTTCTTTTGCAGAACCGCTTACAATCACATGGCAGTCCAATCTGACGAACCTATGGATCTCACGGACCTGCCACGACCTTCAGGGAGTAATGTACTCACGGAGGCGCAAGATGCTGCCACACCCACGTCTGCAACGCCATGCGCAGACCGACCAACAATCGCTGCACCAAAATCGAAGGCACAGAGACAACGTGAGTACAGACAGCGTTTAGCAGCATCCCGAAATTCTGCACAGGCGATAGCTGCGAGGAAATTGGCTGCCGAAAGACAGCGCAACTTTAGACTACGCAAAGCTGCTAACTGGGCTTTTGACAGTGGTTCATTAGAATCGACTACTGCATCCTCTTCTTCGTCAGGGACAAGGTCAAACGACGTCCAAACTGACACTCAACGACAAGTCACACACCAACAACTCTCTGTACTCACGGAGGCGCAAGACGCTGCTGCAGCCATGTCTGCAACGCCATTCGCTGATCCACCAACAATCGCAGCTCCAAAATCGGATGCACAGAAACAACGTGAGTACAGACAGCGTTTAGCAGCATTCCGAAACTCTGCACAGGCGATAGCTGCGAGGAAAGCAGCTACTGAAAGGCAGCGCAAAAACAGACTACGCAAAGCTGCTAACTGGGCTCTTGACATTGGTTCATTAGAAGTGACTACTCCATCCTCTTGTCGTTCAGGGGAAAGGTCAAACGACGTCCAAACTGGTACTCAACGACTGCTCACACACCAACAACTCTCTGTACTCACTGAAGCGCAAGACACTGCTGCATCCACGTCTGCAACGCCATTCGCTGAGCCACCAACAATCGCTGCTCCAAAATCGGATGCACAGAAACAACGTGAGTACAGACAGCGTATAGCAGCATCTAGAACTCCTGCACAGGCGATAGCTGCGAGGAAAGCGGCTGCCGAAAGACAGCGCAACAACAGACTACGCAAAGCTGGTAACTCGGCTCCTGTCAGTGGTTCATTAGAATCGACTACTGCATCCTCTTCTCGTTCAGGGGCAAGGTCAAACGACGTCCAAACTAGTACTCAACGACAGTTCACACACCAACAACGTCAAAGTTCAGTAGCAGAACCAGCACAAATAGCTGTTCAAACAGGTACTTATTCTTATCAAATTGAAGTACAACAGGCACAATCTACCTGGAACACCAAATGGGCATCCTCGATCATGAGATTCGAATTAACTTTTCTGGACAACGATTTCGGCTACGCTTGTTCGGTTTGCGACAGACTGTGGTTCAAGAACGACCTCAAACCCATCACTGCGGCACAGCTGGAGGTGATCTCGGAATGGTTCATCGAAGAAAATCGACAACTGTGCAGAGAAGAATATGAAATGGTTTGCAACACTTGCAAACGCTCACTGAATAAAAAATCGATGCCGGTCCTAGCAAAAGTTAATGGATTCTCTTATCCAGACCAGCCACCAGGCCTCCCACCGTTGGATCCCATCAGTGAACGATTGATATCGCCATGTCTGCCATTTATGCAAGTGCGTCGTCTGCGCCATGATTCTTCTTATGGAATCATAGGGCAAGTGATCAACGTACCAGTAGACGTACAAGAGATGGTAAAATGTTTGCCGCGCCAATTAAATGAGGACGACGTCATTAATGTTAACACCAAGCGAAACCTTGCCCACAAATCGGTCTACATCAGCAGATATATGTCCAAAGGTACAATCAGCGCGTGGCTAACTGTACTGCAGAAGTCTCCATTATATCGACTGTACGAAATCAACGTGGATTTGTCGAGACTGCATCCTACTGTGCCGTTTCTCGATGACATACAGAATGATCCGTCCAACCGTATAGAAAAAATCTCCGCTGAAAACACGCCTGAATCTGAGATTCTCGCTTCAAGACAACATACCATGATGTGGAACGAAGAAGATTGTCTCAATATCGCACCAGGACATCAGGCAACACCTCCCAACGTCATTTATGACCGTCATACAGAAGAGTTGTCGTTTCCATCAATATACTACGGAGAGCCCCGTCGATTCAACATGGGAGTTTCAGTAACACCTTACATGATAGCGACCAGTGAGATACGACGTCGCGACAGACGCGGAGCCACTCCTCAAAAAATCTTGTACGTTGCAATGAAATTATTGCGGCTGCGCATGGTGAATGGAATTTACAGCACGTTTCGCAATGTTTCAGTCACGAAGAATGTTACGCGACGTATGTTAGAAGACACAGAATTTCTGAAAGAATATGGTATACAAAACCTCGCGTTCATGAAGACAGTGCCAAACTCCGTCCAATACTGGGCCGCTCGCAAACGAGACCTCTTTGCAATGATTCGTCAACTCGGTAAACCAACTGCCTTCCTCACTATAAGTGTCAACGAAATACGCTGGATGAAACTGCTTACTATACTTCTCAAACTGAGCAAAAAATATCCAGGAAAAACAGCAAAACATCTCAACACTGCTGAGCGCTGTACTTTAGTGAGCGACGATCCTGTTACGTGCTGCATATACTTCTACAAGCTCGTTGGTTCCTTGATGAAAATGCTGAAATCCAAGCAGTCTTACAATCCGTTCGGCAAGTATTTGGTTAAAGATTACTTTCTTCGTATGGAGTTCCAGCATCGAGGAAGTCCACACGCCCATATTTTATTGTGGTTGAAGGACGACCCACGTGAGACCGTGTCGGAAAATATGCCAAGAACCATCGATCTCGTGGAAAAAATATGTTCGGTTGCTCGAGGTGATGTGCCAAACAATTCTATATACGCCAACCAGACACACAAACATAATTTCACTTGCACAAAGCGAGGCGAGACAACTTGCAGATTCGGGATCCCGTACTGGCCTATGACCACGACCCGTGTCCTGGTCCCGTTATCTCAATCTGATGAACGCCACCAAACGCTACAACAGAAGGCCAAGGAGCTGCGTACCTCTCTCGGTGAACATCAATACGCATGCATGGATGAGTTTCTTAATGATAATGGTTTGACTTACGTTTCATATCTCGATATTGTGCGTTCAACGTTGCGCAGACCGACTCTGGTGTTCAGACGAAACTTCGACGAACTTATGACAAACACGTTCAATCCGTACCTTGCCGGCGAAGTCAATTCTAACATCGACATTCAGTTCATCTTGGATGAGCACAGCTGCGCAAAGTATGTCGTAGAGTATGTAAATAAACCAGCCCGTGGAATGGGTAACCTACGTCGTGAGCTTACCACAATGATGCAAGAGCATCCCGACCAGGACTACACAGGCCAATTGAAAGCGTTAAGTATCAAACTGCTTAATGCAGTTGAGATGTCAGCGCAAGAAGCAGCATGGTATCTACTACGGCAACCAATGAGTGAGACAAGTCGTCAAGTTGTGTACATCCCGACGGTGTGGCCGGCAGAAAGACAATGCTGCCGCAAGCGTCGTCAACAAATGGACCGCGAAGGCATCGATGGAGACAGCACCGATGTTTGGACCAAAAACATAATACAGCGATATGAAGAACGACCTGCATCTTTAGAACAAGTGTATTTGGCTGAGTTTGCTTCGTGGTATGCTAACGCTAATGATTTCGTTGATGACGATGACGACGTGCACGTGGATGACGATGAGGATTCTGAAGTTGTACCTGAACCGAGGACGTCGAGAGCACCAAAAGAATATCGCAGACGACTGCTCGGACGAGTCATACGATACAGACGCTACGATATTGATGATACTGTTAATTATAAACGAGAGATGGTTCTACTTTACGTACAGTTTCGCAACGAAATTTCAGAGATTGTTGATCAAAATAAATTTTTGCAATTATTCGACGACAACATAGACACGATTATGGAACGCCGGGGCCTATTCGAGGAGAATTTAAACATTGAAAACATCACGAAGGAACTTGAAGCGATGATGAGTTTGCAAAACGATGATAACAGCACACTCTTTTGTGAAGAAACGCAGCAATGTGATGACAAAACAGCAGTATTGCGAGTTTGTAAGAACCACCAACCCAGAAAAACGGGAGATTCTTGAGGTCATACATCGATTACATGGTTGCGGAGAGGACCTTTCTGCTAAGTGTCTTATGGAGACGTATATAACCGCTACCCTCAGGAGCATAACTCGATGAACAACGCCTGCATTGCCTGTGCCAGCACAGATAAAGCCGCTGTACCTCTTGGTGGCACTACTGTGCATGTGCATTCAGCGCTTCGTCTCACAACTTCTCACGTGACAAAACTCTTATCCACGGACAGCTTACAGAAACATGTTCGTTGGCGTCAAAGATGTTTTCGTGGACGAGATCAGCATGTTACGTTCAGCCATTCTCCAAAAAATAAATTACCGACTGCAGCAGACTACTGGCATGTTGACATGTCTGCTAATTTTTAGGTCAAGCTATAAAATATCGTGTGAGGATATTCAAGTGGGTTATTTGAGCCTTGAGCTGGCACAATATTGAAATTAATATATGAATAATTTTGAATTTAATTGGAATTTCATTTCTCCAATCAAGTCAAACTTCCTGGTTCTGTATCCGTAGGTATATCCGTAGGCTTCCTTTTGACCTTATTCTTCCTATACGCAATTTTTTACGGGAATGAGAGCCGCTTTCGATGCTTTAAAACTAAATGTATATCATCTGCCTAATATAATACTGAATGGAGCGACTTTACAATTAGTTGATAAAACTCTTTTTCTTGGTTTAACTTTGGACAAAAAATTGCAATGGAGTCCACAGCCACCAGTCGAGTTCAGCAGCTTTCGCTATTAGAAAAATCAGACAACTGACCAATGTGGAAACGGCTCATCTCGTCTACTTTGCCTACTTTCGTAGCATAATGTCATACGGAATTTTACTTTGGGGTAAAGCCTCTCAAAGTCACCCAGAGGCCAATGGCTGTGCTCGGGGTTTCTCTGCGTGATATAATCAGAAATAAGGATATCCGCAGTAGAACTGGGGTCACCGACATATCCCGAAGAAATGCGAACCTTAAGTGGCAGTGGGCGGGGCACATTGCTCGCAGGACAGATGGCCGATGGGGGATCGCGGGAACGCGGTGGATGTGAGTGGCACAGGACCGGTCTGAGTGGCGCGCCTTGGGGGAGGCCTATGTCCAGCAGTGGACGTCTATCGGCTGAAATGATGATGATGATGATGAAAGCCGCTGACATAAAAGTAATTTTCGTTTTACAAAAATGAGCAGTACGAGCAATTTATAACATGGGTTCACGTGCATATCTAAGGGAACTTTTTCCAAAGATTGGCTTACTAACTGTGTGTGGCCTCTCAATATATCTACGAAATCATTATCTATGCCGTAAAAAATATGAATTCCTTTAAAATGTTGATCAACACCAGACGTAAACATAAAATATCATTACCAAAATTTCGTGTGAGAAAAGTTTTTAGATCATTTATGGGTCAATGTATTCTTTATTACAATAAACTACCCCGAGAACCTGCGGAACTTAAAAAATATTTAAAAAGTGCTCTGCTGCGTAAAGAATACTATTGTGTAGAAGATTATTTAAATGACAAGAATGCCTGGCCTGAATTGGACTAATAAACATGTGTGCGCTTAAGGAGTTAAGGACAGTTAAAATTTGATATAAATTGAGAATATAAAATAATGAAAAAATGAAGACTTCAAATAAGTAAAGTTAGGTCGTATTTTTCTTATTTTCAAAGCTTCTGGGAGAAATTTTGGCCCACAGAAAATGTTTGGCAATACCAAATATTGAGATTTTTCTCTATAACATATATAAAAATCTGAAAAATCATTACTTCAAAAATTATTAAAGTTAGGTATGTTTTTGCCGACTTTTGCTCCCAGATTCTTGTAAACGGACCGCCTAGCCAAGCTAGTGAGTACTCGTACACGCATATGCTCATAAAGAAGTACCCATTCTGAAAATTTCGTTACTTCAAAAATAAGTAACGTCTGGCGGCCCTGGGATCTTACTCTAATATCATTGACGTTCGCTGGTCGGCCGCGGGCCGGAGGCATGGGTCTTGCGGTCGAGGGCGCGCCCCGCGCCCCCGCGAGTCGTGTTTACATTATACATACTGAGACGTGTTTATCACTGAATCATTGAAAGGCGGCGCGGGGCGCGGGCGCCGCGTGATGTCATCCGATCCGCCAATGACAGTTGACTGCGTACTCCCTCCAAAAGTTGATAGCGCGTTCCGTTACGCGCGGTTAGGTAGGTTTCACTATGAAAATAAAAGAAAGGTTATGTCGACGTGCGAGTGTGTATAATAGTAGCGCCTAGTATAATGCGTTTGGCAATGGTTTTGGATATTGCACATATGCTGAAACTATATTGCAAGGCATATTATTATACTAGCGTCTGCCCGCGACTTGGTCCGCGTGGCATTCGTAAATTGCGTTCCCGCGGGAACTATGCGTTTTCCGGGATAAAAACTAGCCTATATACTACTCCAGCTTACAAAAATATTAAATTTTAATCATTATTACATTTGGTCGGGTAGTTTTTGGTGACCAGCGAAAAATTTACAGACAAGACATTTTCTTCAGTTTGTGGAATTTTACCAACTTCCATATCATTTTTATTATCGCGAGAAGGAAGGGTACAGTTAGACAATGTTTAGGTACTTTCGAATCCATCGTATAAAATAGGTATCAAATTTCTATAAATATAATAGGTAAGAACATTTTTACAATCGATGTTGCAACTAATAGGTATCGGTTAGACAATGCGTTTCGATAAAGTTAATTACTGTTTACTATAACCGACGCACTTTCGCGAAAAGAAGTTATCAGCTATATCGATATTATAGATTCTATGTAGTGGAGGTAGTCCACTGAATATTCGATATATTCAGTGGACTACCTCCACTAATCAATCAACACCTAGGCTATTCCAATTCGACCTGTTATTTTGAAGAAAATACAGAAGTTTTAAATTTTGCCGAGACAGTTGCACCCCAAATGTCAGGCCCATTTTCTCCGGCGAGAAAGGTCGCCGGTTACGTCTCTTTTCCGCGGGTCGACGGGGAGCGAGACCGGGTCACAAGTGCTGTTTTATGATAAATACGTATATTTTCCACGTTATTTTGATGTAAGAAAATGTATTTTTTGAAGATGTATCAGTTTTATTTGTGCTTATATTTTTTAGAGCGAAAATCCGAAGCGTTTTCAAACTGTCTTAACTGCTGTTACGACCCTCTTATTCCGAGGAATAAGGCCATACTGGTCACTTGCGTCCTTAACGGCGGAAAACTTAAATATTTTGCTAAATTTCAAACTGGAAAAAGGATTTATGAGACGTATTATTGTATTAAAATAAAAATAAAATATATGATCACCAATACACTTTTTAGTACTTTAAGAGGGTTTATTCCGAAAGTTGGCAACGTCGCATATAGCTGTCAAATGTTTCGCTGTTTTTATTATGAAATACCTTGAAAGCTTCATAGCATTCGCTTTGCTGGTGATTGTTTTAAACACAAAAATGCTTATTCTGTTAAGTTGACTTTTTGTAGTTCTTTGCGCCTTTATTCGTAGGATGGGATGTTAGATGTACCCAGCTTCTTACACAGAAGAAGGAGGGGGTCAAACACATTCAGTTCAGCTTCATAGATTATCTAATTCTCCCGCTGAAAGGCATGTTTTAAAGTTTTTTTGAGGATTAAAGTTTTATAGTTGCCGCCCTCAGCGTGAGGCGATGGAGAATGTGTGGAGAGTGCTTCCGATTTCGATTGGTCCGAATCAAGGTCGCAGGAAATAGGTAGGGGAAAGGACTTGAATAAGTCAAGCGTAAATAACTATATTTTTGATTGATGTGAACATTTAATGTATGCATAAAAGTTACTACATCATATACGAGAGACAGTTAAGTTCTTTTACCAATAACTTGCTCAGTATCTCTGATTAGGAATAACTGTGAGCAAATACAACAAGCATGATTCGGAACTTACTCTTTAACCGTCAGTTGGGTCAGTTGTTATGTTTGCTGTCACTGTCACGGTCAAGCAAGACCCGGAGCGGAGTAGAGTAGCAGACATGTAGCAGACCTTGTATTCAGTAGACCATGAAATGAAATGTCCCCAATTCTCGACAGAATACATCTTACTCTAATTGAAATAAAAAAAAATCGAATGAAAATTCTACAGGAAGCAAAGAGGTCTGAAACTAGGAAAAAGATTTGACGTCCAACCTTGTAGCTTCTTCGTGATGTCGACAAAACAGTAAGATTAAATTATCTCCTCGCTGGATTCCTACTCAATCGGTCGTGCTGACATTTGCAGGGAGGAGCCTTCCTCCACATGTATATTGCTTTTATAATAGTTTGCCTGTCGTGAATTACATGTTGCCCACCATTCAGTGCAACAAATGCTGTCGGTTTGGGCACATCAAAGCCCAATGTCGTTCGAAGCCTCGCTGCTTTAAGTGTGCGCAGTCTCATGAGGGTGTTGATTGTGACGCTTCCGTCTTCTCCTGCTTGTTCTGCAGTGGCAACCATTCGGCCGTGGATCAGACCTGTCCAGAGCAACTTCGTCAAAGAAACATTAAATATTCCATGTCCATTGAAAATATTTCATACCATGATGCATCGGCTCGCTTTCCCCAGGTTCGCAAATCCTTTGCGGACTCTGCTGCTCCCTCTTCTTACCCTTCTTCCTCTCAATCTCAACCTCTGTTCATACCTTCCCAAGCCCTTTCATCTCCCACATCCTACCGAAAAACCGTCTCCATACCCCGTCGCCCTGCTCCTGCTCGTAGCCCTGGTTACGACCGGGTAGCTCATCATAACCTAGTTAGTTCTCCTGCTTCTTCTCAGCCTAATGGTTGTGCTTTTCCTGCCGATCGTCCTTCCAATAACGACAATCTCATTGAGTTATTGATCAACACTCTCATCAACATCTTATCCCGTTTCTCTGATTCCGGCTTACCGAACAACTTGCTGCATAAACTTTCCGATCTCCTTACTCTAGCCTTCCCTAATGTTCCAAACTGTCCTTCAATGGAACAGTCGAAGTCTTGCGCCTAAGAAGCCCGATCTCATTTATCTTATTAATAAATTTCTGCCCTCTCTCCTAGCCATCCAGGAGACTTGGCTGAAGCCGGATTCTATTTTTAGAGTCCCGGGTTTTGCTTGTCTTCGGGAGGATAGGAGAGATGGCTATGGCGGTGCTGCCATTCTAATAAATCGCTCTATTACTTTTTCCCAAATTCCTCTCCCCCCTCATAGTGACTTCGTTAGTGCTGTAGCTGTGAGGGTAAATAGCATTTCTTTTCTTTCTATTTATGTTCCTGACCCACATGCAGCAATGATTCCTGAATTATCTTCAATTATTTCATCACTTCCCTCTCCTGTTATTATCCTTGGTGATTTTAATGTGCATCATACTTCTTGGGGGTCTCATTACTGTGACTCTGTCTCTTCCCTATTCCTTGATCTTTTTGACTCTTTTGACCTCTGCATCTTAAATGATGGTTCTCCTACCAGACATGTGTTGCCCTCCCAAAATCCTATGAGTGTTGTTGATCTTTCTCTCTCCTCTCCCTCTTTTTCGTCTCGCCTCATTTGGGAAGTCTTGCCTTATTCGTTAGGCAGCGATCATTATCATCCCTATTAAAATCTCCTTTCCTAATTCATTTCCATCTTCTTCCGTATCTCCTCGTCTTAAATACCAAACGGCTAAGGCTGATTGGCCTCAGTTCAGTTTGTCTCTTGACGAGGAGTTAAATAAATCCCCTCCTCCCAATATTAATAATGTTTTAACTGATTATGACAATTTTAAACAGAGTGTTCTCTCTGCGGCCAATAAGTCCATTCCGTTAAAGAAACGGTCCAGGAAGACGCCTTTCCCTCCATGGTGGGATTCGGATTGTATGGTCTCTGTTAGAAAGCGCAAGGCTGCGGAAGCTTTACTTAAGTCAAGTATGACCCGAGAGAATTATGAAATTTTTCAAAAGGTAGCTGAGGAAACATCAAAATTTTTACTGGAAAAAAAAAGAATCGGTTGGCAAAAGTTTTGTGAGAGCCTTTCCCCTAGTTCGCCTCCTTCTTTAGTCTGGAAAAGTATTAATCGTTTTCGTGGGATTTTTTCTCCCCAAGGCAGAACAATTTCCAATGACCCTTCGATCTGGATTGAGCCTTTTTCTTTTAAATTAGCTCCTCCATCTGTTCCCTTGCTTGAGGAAATTTCCCCCGTTTTTCCGTCTGGTTCAGATTCTTTAGATAGTACCTTTGACGGCCCTTTTTCTTCTGATGAGTTTGCTACTGCTATTGGTCACCTTAAAGACTCCTCTCCTGGTATAGATGGTATTCCGTATTCTTTTATTTTAAATTCTAGCTCTGATTCTAAACTTTTCTTCCTCTCCCTGCTCAACAACATCTTTATTTCTGGTATTATTCCAGACGATTGGAAGACCCAGATAGTCGTCCCGATTCTGAAACCTGGTAAATTGAGCAACGACCCTTCAGGTTATCGGCCTATTGCATTATCATCGGCTCTGGCTAAAATTCTCGAGCACCTTATAAAGAATAGATTGGAGTGGTTTGTTGAAAGCAATGATATTCTAGCGAAGAGCCAGTTTGGTTTTCGAAAGGGATTGAGTACCATGGATAGTCTTGCTATTTTTTCTACTGACATCCGTCTCTCTTTTTCTAAGGGTGAGTCGGTAGTAGGCGTATTCCTTGATGTCGCCTCCGCGTATGACAACGTTCTGCTTCCCCTTCTTAGGAGGAAATTGCTCGCTCTGAGAATCCCAGTGAGGCTAGTGAACTTCACGGTTAATCTCCTCCTTTCCCGCTCGATTCTCATTAATGCTAATAATGTTTCTCTTCCCCTCCGTACTGTTTGGAAAGGCCTTCCTCAAGGCTCTGTACTAAGTCCAATCTTATATAATCTCTATACTTTTGACCTTGATCGTTCTGTAAATTCTTTTTGTAATATTCTACAGTATGCTGACGATGTTTGTTTATATATTTCTGTGCGCAATATTCTCGATGCTACTTCTCCTTTAAATTCTGCTCTTCATTATTTGAACTCCTGGCTTTTTGACCACGGTCTTTCCCTTTCGGTCCCGAAGTGTTCCGTTGTTGTTTTTTCTCGCAAAAGATGCATTCCTGATGTATCTATTTTTTGTGATGGCTCTCGTATTCCTTTCTGTGATAAAGTAAAATTTCTTGGAGTTTTCTTTGACAGTAAGTTATCTGGAATTCATCATATTAACCATGTTGTTAAAAAATCTGAACTAAATATAAATATTATTCGCTCTCTTTCGGGTGTTTGGTGGGGTGCCCATCCTTACTGTCAAAAATTAGTTTATAATGCTTTAGTTCGTAGTCATTGCGACTATGGTTCATTTCTTCTAGAACCGTGTAATAAAATTGCTCTCAATTCTTTAGACAAAATTCAATACAAGAGTCTTCGCATTATTATTGGAGCTATGAGATCTTCTCCCACTAATGCTCTCCAAATTGAATGTGTTGATCCCCCTCTCCAATTTAGACGGCAATTGCTGTCTGATAGATTCCTTTTCAAAATCATGCAGAATTCATCTCATCCTCTTATTCCCAAATTACATTCGCTCTCTGTTCTCATATCTGCCGGTGGTTATTGGTCTCATAAGGATTCTCCTTGTCTTATTAAGAGCTATCTCAAAATCACCCGCATTCCCTGCCCCATCTTCCAATGTAGACTTAATCCACTTTATGATTCTCCGTTTCTAGCCCTCATGTATAGCCCTGATGTGGTTTTGGATCTTGGTATTCATAAGGATTCTATTTCAGCGAATTCCCTCTTCAACAGAGCTATGGATAGATTTTGGCTTAATTGGATTCCTTTTTTTACTGATGCCTCTCAGTTGTGCAATCAAGGCTTTGTGGGATCCGCAGTGTGGATCCCAAAGTTCAACATCATCCTTAGCTATAAACTTCCCTCCTACTCCTCTATTTTTTCTGGCGAAGCGCTTGCCATTCTGGAGGCCCTCAACTACATAGACTCTCACAATCTTAACAATTGTGTAATTTTTTCAGATTCTAAAAGCTGCTTGCAGGCTATTGTTTCTAACCAGTTTCGCTGCAAAATAAAGTTCCCTTTTATTCTTAAAATTAAATGCATTCTTTTTTTCTTACATACGAAAGGTGTTAAGGTCTCTTTGGTTTGGATTCCTAGTCATGTAGGCATTCGTGGCAATGAGACTGTGGACTTATTGGCTAAGGAAGCGACATTATCTGGTTGTTTATCCCTTTTCAAACGTTATGTTCAAGATCTAGTCTGTTTGGCTAAGTCCCGTCTTGATGATGATTGGTTTGCTCATTGGATCAGATCTAGTCAGGTTAAAGGTCTCCACTATTCTGACGTGCAGGATGGGATCCCCGCGCGGCCATGGTTCTTTAATTTTCGCAAAGCTAGCAAAAAAGTCACTTCTACTATTTGTAGACTTAGGCTAGGCCACTCGTGCACTCCCGTATTTTTAAACAAAATTCGCGTTAAGGATAACTCATTATGTGAGTGTGGATTGGATGAAGGCACTGTGGACCACATCTTTTTTGAATGCTCTAGGTTGAGCTCCTCCCTGTATGACCTCCTCCCTTCCTCTATCCCTCGCCCTATTAACTGCAAGTCCCTGCTTCGCTTTGTTTTTTCTGATTTCATCCAAATTTTTTGTAATTTTATCTCGTCTAATAACATAAAATTGTAAAGAGAAAAAAAAAATATATTTATATCCACTTGTAAGAGAATATTTTGTTTTTCTTTTCAGATTACTCTAACAGTGATTCAGATTGCAGTTTCCGGTCCCGTTTCCTTGTTTTTTTCTTAATTTAAATACCTTGCTACCTTCAAACCTTGACTCTATGAGCAGAATCTTATCATAGTCAAATAATACACGACTACCTTCCATCTGCCTTAAACTGACATTGGCATAGGCATCTCTGCTGCCATTAACCGCGATTGATTGATTGAAGATTAAATTAATCATTCATTTTGGTTTGACGGAGGAGTGTTATTGTTAAGTAATTGAATACTAGCTTCTGCCCGCGACTTCGCCCGCGTGGAATTCGGTTATCGCGTTACCGCGGGAACTATGCGTTTTTCCGGGATAAAAAGTAGCCTATGTCCTTTCTGGTGACCCCAACTATCTCCATGCCAAATTTCATCTCAATCGGTCCAGCGGTTGAAGTGTGAAGAGGTAACAGACAGACAGAGTTACTTTCGCACTTATAATATTAATATGAATTTTCAGAGGTTGTACTCTCCGGCAAAGGAATTTTTTGGTTGACTACATGGTCGCCAATCCGGTGTTCGCTAGGGCTGAACACACGGGGCCGGATGATGAATGGCTCATCCTGAAATATATGCTCCGAGAGTATGGACCGGATAAACCTGTCCTTGAGTGGAAAAGAGTGAGTTACTTTTGTCTATATTTTCTATGTATAGACCCTCTTTATACTTTGTAAATACTTACACTTACCGCAGATAAACTATTTCATTCAATCATCTGTCTATATACATAAAAATGAACTGCTTGACTAATTTGGCTAATCCTTATTTGTTTTATTCCCTGTGGTACAGGGAAGGTTTAGAACTACAACAAATGTGAAAGAGAAAAATAACTTTATATGGGAAACTATACATGGTGGGTCAGAAAATATGGCAAATAATTAACTCACAGTATCGGCTATCGATTCTAAGTATATTGTATAGGTCTTTAATTTTTTTCAAGTTGGTAAAAAAAAAATTTTTGTATTGGATTCATGCGTCGCTCACACAACCAATCCCATATACAATATTTTTTTTTACTATTATTTGCCATATTTTCTGACCCACTGTGTATAGTGATACGAAGTTCACCGGGCCAGCTAGTACATATTATATTAGCTGTCCACCCTGACTTTGAAAGGGTAGAAAGGAGGAAATGCAATTTGTATTTCGTATAAACCTTGTCCGGACCATGACAAACATATCTAAACAAAAATTTGCCAAATAGATGGCCATTCTGTAAGATAATTCTGATAAAGTGATGTGCATATGGAAACTTTTAAGTAGTGGTCGTTTTTAGGGCGCAAAAGAAAAAACTCGGTTGTCTATAAAGTCGGTTTATGGACGATAATTTTACATGATAACATCATAAGAAAACATTTATGAATATGACCCGTTACATAGGACATACATCGCCATGAGGACATGCATGGGCATACATTGCGTGATGTTATTTCGTCGGCGCAGCCGGCGTTCATCAATTTACAAGATGTTATCATATCACGTCAAAAACAGAATCCTTATGGAATCACTTTTTTGTCCGTCCGTCTGTCTGTCTGTGTGTCCGTCTGTCAAGACCATTTTTTCAGTAACGCGTAGCGGTGTCAAGTTGAAATTTATATCAAACTATCTTCTGCCCGCGACTTCGCCCCCGTGGAATTCGGTAATCGCGCTCCTGCGGGAACTATTCCGGGATAAAAAGTAGCCTATGGCCTTTCCCGGGACCCCAACTATCTCCATGCCAAATTTCATCTCAATCGGTCCAGCGTTTGATGCGTGAAGAGGTAACAGACAGACAGACAAAGTTATAATATTAATATGGATATACGAGTGCCGGGAGACCAGCTGTCGGTAGGCTTCCAACAAGATGTAGTGACGACCTTGGAAAGGTCGCGGGAACGCTGTGGATGCAATTGGCACAAGACCGCTCTGAGTGGCGCGCCTTGGGGGAGGCCTATGTCCAGCAGTGGACGTCTTTCCGCGGAGTGATGATGATGATGACGATGACGATGGTGATGATGAATATTGACTATGAATGCATATTTTATAGACATGGAGGGAAATGAAGAAAAAAGCTCGAATGAGTATCAGGAAATCACAAACTGGATCAAGAGACGATTCTTCTATGAAAGACATTGACTCGAAAATTTTGTCAGTGATTGTCCATTCACCTGTGAATGTCAAAAAAAGATCTGGGCATGATGTAAGTAATTTAATGAAACTGTAAATACATAAATGTTTATGTAACTATAAATGTTACGTTTATAACAAATTTAGTTAGTAAAACATGTATACATATAATTGAATTGAATTAAATATAATGATATTATTATAATACATTATAAAACTTTAAATTAATTAACCTGAAAGTAATATTTATGTATAAATTATTTATAAGCTATTACACCTACTTATTATTTATTCAAAATCACTGTAATAATATTAATTGTCGCTATAGAATAGTGTGTCTAATCACCTAATCAGTATAGCTACATTTACATCTAAGCACAGAATAAGTAATAGTACTAACGTACAGAAGGCCGACTGCTAACAAAAAACCGGTTTTGTTGCACCGTATGCTCCCAAAGTGGCCATCTCTTTCTATCACATGCAGCGCGCTCTTTCGGAGGCCACGCCCTAGCGCTAGGGCTGGCGCACTCGAGAACATATTAAATGATGCGTCTAGTATTAGTACATAGGTTAGGTAGAATAGTGTTATTAACAATAGGTATATATATTTAGGTTAAGTTAGTTATTTTTTTATTATTTAAAACACTCGTCTACACAGATGCTACAACGTAACTATTAAAATTATTTCATTAATTTACTATTTACTGGAAAAAAATCCTTAGAGGGATAAGTTCGCCTTTGTACATTGTTATTATTTGTGATTTTTGTGTGTATTAATTTTGTGATTTACTATTAAGTTATCACATACTTTAACTGTCAATTTATGAATCTGCTAAATTCAAAATTAAGACACACAGTCACACAACTGCATTATCATAACATACTAGCCGTTGTCCGCGACTTCGTCCCGAGTACATAATTTGCGTACATAACCACCTCCATACCAAATTTCGTCATTTTACTCATTACCAAATAATTACTTTTTACCAAATCATTTTACTGTTGTTGTTAATACAACCCTCTGCAATACAATATTTTTGTGACGTAATTAAATTTCATAGCACATTTGACTCTTGCGTCGCGACGTACATTAAGAGTTAACGCGCGCGCGTGCATTCGCTAGCAGTGCGCGGCAACCACTAATCATCACGCCACGGTGCGAAGCCGGCCGGTACTTGTATCGAGCGCCAAGATATCAAAGAGTGCGCCGCGCCTGATCTAAGTTAAGTTTCCCTTCTGACCCTAAAAATGAAAAATTCATATTGTACGGTATAATTTTTTGTTACACCCATTCACTTGTTCTGACTTTAGAATATACAAGCAAATTGATCATTGTATGTCATTACAATTTAAACCTTATGCATATGGCTTCCAGTTTCAATCTAAATAATACGAAAAGTTTTTTTCTTATGTTTACGGCAACAAAAAACAACAACAAAATTCAAACATTAATTCACATATTAATATATCTTGAGGCAGTATAATATATTTTTCTCAAACATGCTCGGAAATGTTCGTGTTACTTTCAAAAATAGAAGACGCGAGGTTGTCCATTGCCGGCCTTGGCCAGTAAAAACATTATTGTCGTGTGTTTTTTTTTAATTCGCTTGCTATTTGAGACACCTCTGTAGAGAAACTGACAATCCATGGACGTAATAAGTACAACTTCCATGGCCAAATCATCCACGAACATGGAAGTAGTAAATACTGATGTGGGGTAAGTGCGCCTAAATTTATTTCGCCCCTATGCCTTGTAAACAGCCAACTACCAGTTGAGGAATATTTATAGGTCTCGATACATTTGTTAGGCGCACTTACCCCATCCTGGCGCACGTGCCCCGAAACTGACAAATCCATGGAGGTAATAAGTACAACATCCATGGCCAAATCATCCACGATCATGGAAGTAGTAAATACTGATGTGGGGTAAGTGCGCCTGGCGCACTTGCCCCGACTGACCTTACGTGTTTCCTCGCTGTTAGAGAAAAGCATTATATATACCTCAGCCGCAATTGCGATTGCCGGACTCATACTAATAGAAGGCTTCGCTTCGCTCAGCCTTCTAACTGACTCGTCCGGCAATGCGCTACTTGGCGGCCTCTGTAATAATGTACTATTAGGACATTTCACACAAATTGACCTAGCTCCGAACTAAGCAAAGCTTTGTAGTAACCCGTGCGAATTACTACACGTTAATTTTTAGATGCGAAGCAGGGCGTAAGCAGAAAAGCGTAGAATTATAAGAAAGACTTTAACAACAAATTTATATTGAAAGAAATACTGATTATGGGTGCTAGACAACGATATAAATACTTATATTAGAGAAATACATACTATACATCAAATAATGTACAGAACAGTTACGAACACCTTTTTTTTTCTTGCAGGGGTCCAATAACCCTGATGCGCCCAGCCGATTGGGTACCAAGGGTAAGGGCCCCATCGAACCAGGTGCCCAAGGGCGTGGAATCAGGAAATCTGACTTTACACGTTTCTTTCTTAAAAATAATCAATTACTTAAGGTAAGTTGGTGTTCACTTAGCAATGAGACTGCAAAATTGTATAAAAGGTTCCATTCCATACCGAAAAAAACCACTTCCTAATAGAGATCATAAAACCAAGAGCCAATCACAATTAACTGGCAAGTTAGGTGAGAGAAAGAACAAAAAATTGTCTTAGCACAAAAATCACGCACTATGAATAGTAAGGAATAACTACAATTAATAGTAAGGAATAAGTAAATTATTCCTTAAGTGGTAACAACTATTGCCAATGTACAAGTTCGCTTTTGTACATATATTAGTGCTGTTTGCTAATTTAGTGTCCATACTTTCGCCCTCGACTTGGCTGGCGTGGAATTTGGTTACCGCGTTCCCTTGGGAACTATGCATTTTTCCATACCTACTTACTGGTACTTTCGCATTTAAAATATTAGTATGGTTTTTCTATCGTAGAAAAAGTGTTGATTTAAACCAAATTGTGATTTATTTATTTCCAAGTGTATATAAAATGTATTGTATACTTTCAGTGTGGTATTCTACTGCTGAAACTGGAAACCAATTTAAAAACAGAACAGAACAATATTCTGCGACAGCGAAATGAATTATTAAAACAGTAAGATATTTTTATTATTATAAAGTCTATAATATAGACGGACAAACAGGCAGACGGCCCACGTGGTGGAAAGTGGTTACCACCGCCGCCGCGTTTAAGTACTTATATCTTATTCATTACATGTATTTTCATCTAGTCCACTGCCAATAAAAAAAAAAAACACAAGTTTTCAAATTTTGATTAATAATGTATCAATAAGTGCTTTTTAGGGTTCCGAAGTCCACAAGGAACCCTTATAGTTTCGCCATGTCCGTCCGTCCGTCCGTCCGTCCGTCCGTCCGTCTGTCCGCACTATTGCGTAAGTATATATATTATAGTTCTAGAAAGCTGTAATTTGGCATGAATATACATATTAGTTACGCTGACAAAGTGGTACAATAAAATTTTGAAATATATTTTTCTATAGGGTACCTCCCCTACTCGTAAAGTGGGGATGTAATTTTTTTTTCTTGCGTACCCCATGGTGCGGTATATCGTTGAATAGGTCTTAAAAAAATATTGTGGGTTTGTTAACACCATTTTTTGATTAAGTGATGCGTTTGTGAAATATTAAGCGTCACGTGTCCCCCCCCCCTGCCAGCTAATTGGTGGTATTTGGATGGCTGAAAAAAATCACGGTTATGGCATATATAACGTAGTTGAAAGGAACTATCACAGCTAAGTAGGCTGTACAAACTTACGAGTCATAGTCGACCAACTTATGAAATGATTAAAAAACCAATGATTTTTCTGTAGCGGCAGGGGCGTCGGGCGGGCCCGTCATACCACAGGCTACCTAGATTCTAATAAGTCTTAGAAAGGTACTGTGGGCATCGTCAAATTCGGAACCGTATACTTTGCGCGTGGTCCGACACGCACTTGGCCGTTTTTTCTCTGTTAAAATAATTTTGAAATTAAACTATTAACAATTTCTTTTGTAGAACCGCTTACAATCACATGGCAGTCCAATCTGACGAACCTATGGATCTCACGGACCTGCCACGACCTTCAGGGAGTAATGTACTCACGGAGGCGCAAGATGCTGCCACACCCACGTCTGCAACGCCATGCGCAGACCGACCAACAATCGCTGCTCCAAAATCGAAGGCACAGAGACAACGTGAGTACAGACAGCGTTTAGCAGCATCCCGAAATTCTGCACAGGCGATAGCTGCGAGGAAATTGGCTGCCGAAAGACAGCGCAACTTTAGACTACGCAAAGCTGCTAACTGGGCTTTTGACAGTGGTTCATTAGAATCGACTACTGCATCCTCTTCTTCGTCAGGGACAAGGTCAAACGACGTCCAAACTGACACTCAACGACAAGTCACACACCAACAACTCTCTGTACTCACGGAGGCGCAAGACGCTGCTGCAGCCATGTCTGCAACGCCATTCGCTGATCCACCAACAATCGCAGCTCCAAAATCGGATGCACAGAAACAACGTGAGTACAGACAGCGTTTAGCAGCATTCCGAAACTCTGCACAGGCGATAGCTGCGAGGAAAGCAGCTACTGAAAGGCAGCGCAAAAACAGACTACGCAAAGCTGCTAACTGGGCTCTTGACAGTGGTTCATTAGAAGTGACTACTCCATCCTCTTGTCGTTCAGGGGAAAGGTCAAACGACGTCCAAACTGGTACTCAACGACAGCTCACACACCAACAACTCTCTGTACTCACTGAAGCGCAAGACACTGCTGCATCCACGTCTGCAACGCCATTCGCTGAGCCACCAACAATCGCTGCTCCAAAATCGGATGCACAGAAACAACGTGAGTACAGACAGCGTATAGCAGCATCCAGAACTCCTGCACAGGCGATAGCTGCGAGGAAAGCGGCTGCCGAAAGACAGCGCAACAACAGACTACGCAAAGCTGGTAACTCGGCTCCTGTCAGTGGTTCATTAGAATCGACTACTGCATCCTCTTCTCGTTCAGGGGCAAGGTCAAACGACGTCCAAACTAGTACTCAACGACAGTTCACACACCAACAACGTCAAAGTTCAGTAGCAGAACCAGCACAAATAGCTGTTCAAACAGGTACTTATTCTTATCAAATTGAAGTACAACAGGCACAATCTACCTGGAACACCAAATGGGCATCCTCGATCATGAGATTCGAATTAACTTTTCTGGACAACGATTTCGGCTACGCTTGTTCGGTTTGCGACAGACTGTGGTTCAAGAACGACCTCAAACCCATCACTGCGGCACAGCTGGAGGTGATCTCGGAATGGTTCATCGAAGAAAATCGACAACTGTGCAGAGAAGAATATGAAATGGTTTGCAACACTTGCAAACGCTCACTGAATAAAAAATCGATGCCGGTCCTAGCAAAAGTTAATGGATTCTCTTATCCAGACCAGCCACCAGGCCTCCCACCGTTGGATCCCATCAGTGAACGATTGATATCGCCATGTCTGCCATTTATGCAAGTGCGTCGTCTGCGCCATGATTCTTCTTATGGAATCATAGGGCAAGTGATCAACGTACCAGTAGACGTACAAGAGATGGTAAAATGTTTGCCGCGCCAATTAAATGAGGACGACGTCATTAATGTTAACACCAAGCGAAACCTTGCCCACAAATCGGTCTACATCAGCAGATACATGTCCAAAGGTACAATCAGTGCGTGGCTAACTGTACTGCAGAAGTCTCCATTATATCGACTGTACGAAATCAACGTGGATTTGTCGAGACTGCATCCTACTGTGCCGTTTCTCGATGACATACAGAATGATCCGTCCAACCGTATAGAAAAAATCTCCGCTGAAAACACGCCTGAATCTGAGATTCTCGCTTCAAGACAACATACCATGATGTGGAACGAAGAAGATTGTCTCAATATCGCACCAGGACATCAGGCAACACCTCCCAACGTCATTTATGACCGTCATACAGAAGAGTTGTCGTTTCCATCAATATACTACGGAGAGCCCCGTCGATTCAACATGGGAGTTTCAGTAACACCTTACATGATAGCGACCAGTGAGATACGACGTCGCGACAGACGCGGAGCCACTCCTCAAAAAATCTTGTACGTTGCAATGAAATTATTGCGGCTGCGCATGGTGAATGGAATTTACAGCACGTTTCGCAATGTTTCAGTCACGAAGAATGTTACGCGACGTATGTTAGAAGACACAGAATTTCTGAAAGAATATGGTATACAAAACCTCGCGTTCATGAAGACAGTGCCAAACTCCGTCCAATACTGGGCCGCTCGCAAACGAGACCTCTTTGCAATGATTCGTCAACTCGGTAAACCAACTGCCTTCCTCACTATAAGTGTCAACGAAATACGCTGGATGAAACTGCTTACTATACTTCTCAAACTGAGCAAAAAATATCCAGGAAAAACAGCAAAACATCTCAACACTGCTGAGCGCTGTACTTTAGTGAGCGACGATCCTGTTACGTGCTGCATATACTTCTACAAGCTCGTTGGTTCCTTGATGAAAATGCTGAAATCCAAGCAGTCTTACAATCCGTTCGGCAAGTATTTGGTTAAAGATTACTTTCTTCGTATGGAGTTCCAGCATCGAGGAAGTCCACACGCCCATATTTTATTGTGGTTGAAGGACGACCCACGTGAGACCGTGTCGGAAAATATGCCAAGAACCATCGATCTCGTGGAAAAAATATGTTCGGTTGCTCGAGGTGATGTGCCAAACAATTCTATATACGCCAACCAGACACACAAACATAATTTCACTTGCACAAAGCGAGGCGAGACAACTTGCAGATTCGGGATCCCGTACTGGCCTATGCCCACGACCCGTGTCCTGGTGCCGTTATCTCAATCTGATGAACGCCGCCAAACGCTACAACAGAAGGCCAAGGAGCTGCGTACCTCTCTCGGTGAACGTCAATACGCATGCATGGATGAGTTTCTTAATGATAATGGTTTGACTTACGTTTCATATCTCGATATTGTGCGTTCAACGTTGCGCAGACCGACTCTGGTGTTCAGACGAAACTTCGACGAACTTATGACAAACACGTTCAATCCGTACCTTGCCGGCGAAGTCAATTCTAACATCGACATTCAGTTCATCTTGGATGAGCACAGCTGCGCAGAGTATGTCGTAGAGTACGTAGATAAACCAGCCCGTGGAATGGGTAACCTACGTCGTGAGCTTACCACAATGATGCAAGAGCATCCCGACCAGGACTACACAGGCCAATTGAAAGCGTTAAGTATCAAACTGCTTAACGCAGTTGAGATGTCAGCGCAAGAAGCAGCATGGTATCTACTACGGCAACCAATGAGTGAGACAAGTCGTCAAGTTGTGTACATCCCGACGGTGTGGCCGGCAGAAAGACAATGCTGCCGCAAGCGTCGTCAACAAATGGACCGCGAAGGCATCGATGGAGACAGCACCGATGTTTGGACCAAAAACATAATACAGCGATATGAAGAACGACCTGCATCTTTAGAACAAGTGTATTTGGCTGAGTTTGCTTCGTGGTATGCTAACGCTAATGATTTCGTTGATGACGATGACGACGTGCACGTGGATGACGATGAGGATTCTGAAGTTGTACCTGAAGCGAGGACGTCGAGAGCACCAAAAGAATATCGCAGACGACTGCTCGGACGAGTCATACGATACAGACGCTACGATATTGATGATACTGTTAATTATAAACGAGAGATGGTTCTACTTTACGTACAGTTTCGCAATGAAATTTCAGAGATTGTTGATCAAAATAATTTTTTGCAATTATTCGACGACAACATAGACACGATTATGGAACGCCGGGGCCTATTCGAGGAGAATTTAAACATTGAAAACATCACGAAGGAACTTGAAGCGATGATGAGTTTGCAAAACGATGATAACAACACACTCTATTGTGAAGAAACGCAGCAATGTGATGACAAAACAGCAGTATTGCGAGCTTGTAAGAACCACCAACCCAGAAAAACGGGAGATTCTTGAGGTCATACATCGATTACATGGTTGCGGAGAGGACCTTTCTGCAAAGTGTCTTATGGAGACGTATATAACCGCTACACTCAGGAGCATAACTCGATGAACAACGCCTACATTGCCTGTGCCAGCACAGATAAAGCCGCTGTACCTCTTGGTGGCACTACTGTGCATGTGCATTCAGCGCTTCGTCTCACAACTTCTCACGTGACAAAACTCTTATCCACGGAGAATTTGCAAGCTTACAGAAATATGTTCGTTGGCGTCAAAGATGTTTTCGTGGACGAGATCAGCATGTTACGTTCAGCCATTCTCCAAAAAATAAATTACCGACTGCAGCAGACTACTGGCATGTTGACATGTCTGCTAATTTTTAGGTCAAGCAATAAAATATCGTGTGAGGATATTCAAGTGGGTTATTTGAGCCTTGAGCTGGCACAATATTGAAATTAATATATGAATAATTTTGAATTTAATTGGAATTTCATTTCTCAATCTTCCTGTTCCGTATCCGTAGGTATATCCTTCCTTTTGACCTTATTCTTCCTATACGCATTTTTTTACGGGAATGAGAGCCGCTTTCGATGCTTTAAAACTAAATGTATATCATCTGCCTAATATAATACTGAATGGAGCGACTTTACAATTAGTTGATAAAACTCTTTTTCTTTGTTTAACTTTGGACTAAAAATTGCAATGGAGTCCACATATCATATAACATTGTTAGCAAACCAGTCGAGTTCAGCAGCTTTCGCTATTAGAAAAATCAGACAACTGACCAATGTGGAAACGGCTCATCTCGTCTACTTTGCCTACTTTCGTAGCATAATGTCATACGGAATTTTACTTTGGGGTAAAGCCTCTCAAAGTCACCCAGAGGCCAATGGCTGTGCTCGGGGTTTCTCTGCGTGATAGAATCAGAAATGAGGATATCCGCGGTAGAACTGGGGTTACCGACATATCCCGAAGAATTGCGCATATTGCTCGCAGGACAGATGGCCGATGGGGGATCGCGGGAACGCGGTGGATGTGAGTGGCACAGGACCGGTCTGAGTGGCGCGCCTTGGGGGAGGCCTATGTCCAGCAGTGGACGTCTATCGGCTGAAATGATGATGATGATGATGATGAAAGCCGCTGACATAAAAGTAATTTTCGTTTTACAAAAATGAGCAGTACGAGCAATTTATAACATGGGTTCACGTGCACATCTAAGGGAACTTTTTCCAAAGATTGGCTTACTAACTGTGGCCTCTCAATATATCTACGAAATCATTATCTATGCCGTAAAAAATATGAATTCCTTTAAAATGTTGATCAACACCAGACGTAAACATAAAATAGCATTACCAAAATTTCGTGTCAGAAAAGTTTTTAGATCATTTATGGGTCAATGTATTCTTTATTACAATAAACTACCCCGAGAAGCCATGAACCTTCGGAACTTAAAAAATATTTAAAAAGTGCTCTGCTGCGCAAAGGATACTATTGTGTAGAAGATTATATTTAAGTGACAAGAATGCCTGGCCTGAATTGGACTAATAAACATGTGTGCGCTTAAGGACAGTTAAAATTTGATATAAATTGAGAATATAAATTAATGAAAAAATGAAGACTTCAAAAATAAGTAAAGTTAGGTCGTATTTTTCTTATTTTCAAAGCTTCTGGGAGAAATTTTGGCCCACAGAAAATGTTTGGCAATACCAAATATTGAGATTTTTCTCTATAACATATAAAAAAATCTGAAAAATCATTACTTCAAAAATTATTAAAGTTAGGTATGTTTTTGCCGACTTTTGCTCCCAGATTCTTGTAAACGGACCGCCTAGCCAAGCTAGTGAGTACTCGTACACGCATATGCTCATAAAGAAGTACCCATTCTGAAAATTTCGTTACTTCAAAAATAAGTAACGTCTGGCGGCCCTGGGATCTTACTCTAATATCATTGACGTTCGCTGGTCGGCCGCGGGCCGGAGGCATGGGTCTTGCGGTCGAGGGCGCGCCCCGCGCCCCCGCGAGTCGTGTTTACATTATACATACTGAGACGTGTTTATCTATCACTGAATCATTGAAAGGCGGCGCGGGGCGCGGGCCTCGCGTGACGTCATCCGATCCGCCAATGACAGTTGACTGCGTACTCCCTCCAAAACTTGATAGCGCGTTCCGTTACGCGCGGTTAGGTTTCACTATGAAAATAAAAGAAAGGTTATGTCGACGTGCGAGTGTGTATAATAGTAGCGCCTAGTATAATGCGTTTGGCAATGGTTTTGGATATTGCACATATGCTGAAACTATATTGCAAGGCATATTATTATACTAGCGTCTGCCCGCGACTTCGTCCGCGTGGCATTCGTAAATTGCGTTCCCGCGGGAACTATGCGTTTTCCGGGATAAAAACTAGCCTATATACTACTCCAGTTTACAAAAATATTAAATTTTAATCATAATTACATTTGGTCGGGTAGTTTTTGGTGACCAGCGAAAAATTTACAGACAAGACATTTTCTTCAGTTTGTGGAATTTTACCAACTTCCATATCATTTTTATTATCGCGAGAAGGGGACAGTTAGACAATGGTTAGGTACTTTCGAATCCATCGTATAAGTAAAATAGGTATCAAATTTATATAAGTATAATAGGTAAGAACATTTTTACAATCGATGTTGCAACTAATAGGTATCGGTTAGACAATGCGTTTCGATAAAGTTAATTATTGTTTACTATAACCGACGCACTTTCGCGAAAAGAAGTTATCAGCTATATCGATATTATAGATTCTATGTAGTGGAGGTAGTCCACTGAATATTCGTTATATTCAGTGGACTACCTCCACTAATCAATCAACACCTAGGCTATTCCAATTCGACCTGTTATTTTGAAGAAAATACAGAAGTTTTAAATTTTGCCGAGACAGTTGCACCCCAAATGTCAGGCCCATTTTCTCCGGCGAGAAAGGTCGCCGGTTACGTCTCTTTTCCGCGGGTCGACGGGGAGCGAGACCGGGTCACAAGTGCTGTTTGCTAAATACGTATATTTTCCACGATATTTTGATGTAAGAAAATGTATTTTTTGAAGATGTATCAGTTTTATTTGTGCTTATATTTTTTAGAGCGAAAATCCGAAGCGTTTTCAAACTGTCTTAACTGCTGTTACGACCCTCTTATTCCGAGGAATAAGGCCATACTGGTCACTTGCGTCCTTAACGGCGGAAAACTTAAATATTTTGCTAAATTTCAAACTGAAAAAAGGATTTATGAGACGTATTATTGTATTAAAATAAAAATAAAATATATGATCACCAATACACTTTTTAGTACTACTAGAGGGTTTATTCCGAAAGTTGGCAACGTCGCATATAGCTGTCAAATGTTTCGCTGTTTTTATTATGAAATACCTTGAAAGCTTCATAGCATTCGCTTTGCTGGTGATTGTTTTAAACACAAAAATGCTTATTCTGTTAAGTCGACTTTTTGTAGTTCTTTGCGCCTTTATTCGTAGGATGGGATGTTAGATGTACCCAGCTTCTTACACAGAGGAAGGAGGGGGTCAAACACATTCAGTTCAGCTTCATAGATTATCTAATTCTCCCGCTGAAAGGCATGTTTTAAAGTTTTTTTGAGGATTAAAGTTTTATAGTTGCCGCCCTCAGCGTGAGGCGATGGAGAGTGCTTCCGATTTCGATTGGTCCGAATCAAGGTCGCAGGAAATAGGTAGGGGAAAGGACTTGAATAAGTCAAGCGTAAATAACTTTATTTTTGATTGATGTGAACATTTAATGTATGCATAAAAGTTACTACAGCATATACGAGAGACAGTTAAGTTCTTTTACCAATAACTTGCTCAGTATCTCTGATTAGGAATAACTGTGAGCAAATACAACAAGCATGATTCGGAACTTACTCTTATAACTGTCAGTTGGGTCAGTTGTTATGTTTGCTGTCACTGTTATACTGCGTTTACATACACGCGCCCGGGCTCGTAAACGTGCCCGTGAACGTCGTGTTGAACGCCGTTCATGTAAACACAATAAAAGCAGGGTGTTTACACTACCGCGGGCGTGCTAGTCAGTGCAAGGAGGGCAGACGACGAGGACGTTAATCTCGTGGGGGCTAATTGTTTTGGGTTTCATTTACTTTTATAGGAAAAAGAAACAAAATGATGATTATGATGTTTTTTTTTCAGTTTGCGTCTAAATCCACCCGTACTAATATTATGAATGCGAAATTACAGTTACTTTCGCATTCTGTCTTTCTGTTACCTCTTCACGTTTAAACCTCTGGACCGATTTCATTGAAATTTGATATGGAGATATTTGGTAGGCTTCTTTTTATTTCGGAAAGATACAGTTTTCACGGAAAAGAGATATAGTTCGCCCGTAAGTACTTCTTTTCTCCGTTTGAACTCCTTCATGGGTTTATCGACCTCTCCTAAGCACCTGCAACATTTTTTAAAATTTATGTTGCTTATTTGAGGGGGTCCATATTATTGGTTCTACTTGGTAACACCTCAGGAAATGTAAAATTTTGGTCGTTTGACCATTCCGACAAATTGGCATTGTTAAATTAATTTTATTCGGCAAGTCGTCATCGTCCGTACGCCACAAAGGTGCAAGAGATACTAACGCGACGCCAAAAAACCGCCAGCCGACCGATCGACGGCGTTCACGTTCACGTTCACGAGCGCGTTCAAAATCAACCTGTTTACACATCCGTGCCTGTGAACGGGCCCGTGAATGTCGTTTTGAACGCCGTTTATGTAAACACACCATTACGGTCAAGCAAGACCCGGAGCGGAGTAGAGTAGCAGACATGTAGCAGACCTTGTATTCAGTAGACCATGAAATGAAATGTCCCCAATTCTCGACAGAATACATCTTACTCTAATTGAAATAAAAAAAAATCGAATGAAAATTCTACAGGAAGCAAAGAGGTCTGAAACTAGGAAAAAGATTTGACGTCCAACCTTGTAGCTTCTTCGTGATGTCGACAAAACAGTAAGATTAAATTAATCATTCATTTTGGTTTGACGGAGGAGTGTTATTGTTAAGTAATTGAATACTAGCTTCTGCCCGCGACTTCGCCCGCGTGGAATTCGGTTATCGCGTTACCGCGGGAACTATGCGTTTTTCCGGGATAAAAAGTAGCCTATGTCCTTTCTGGTGACCCCAACTATCTCCATGCCAAATTTCATCTCAATCGGTCCAGCGGTTGAAGTGTGAAGAGGTAACAGACAGACAGAGCTACTTTCGCACTTCATCATCATCATCATCATCATCATCATCATTTCAGCCGAAAGACGTCCACTGCTGGACATAGGCCTCCCCCAAGGCTCGCCACTCAGACCGGTCCTGTGCTACTTGCTTCCACCGGTTTCCCGCAACCTTCACGAGGTTGTCGCTCCATCTTGTGGGAGGCCTACCGACACTTCCCCACTTTCCCACTTTCGCACTTATAATATTAATATGTATTTTCAGAGGTTGTACTCTCCGGCAAAGGAATTTTTTGGTTGACTACATGGTCGCCAATCCGGTGTTCGCTAGGGCTGAACACACGGGGCCGGATGATGAATGGCTCATCCTGAAATATATGCTCCGAGAGTATGGACCGGATAAACCTGTCCTTGAGTGGAAAAGAGTGAGTTACGTTTTGTGAGGTATATTTTCTATGTATGGACCCTCTTTATACTTTGTAAATACCCACACTTACCGCCAAGGGCGGATCCAGCTTTTGACTCAAGGGGGGGGTCATACAACTCCCTCCCCCCCTTTTTGCGTCAGGGGTTAAAAATAAATAATAGCAATAGACTTAGTCCTGCCGAGGGGGGGGTCATGACCCCCATGACGCCCCCCTTGATCCGCACTTGCTTACCGCAGATCAACTATTTCATTTAATCATCTGTCTATATATATAAAAATGAACTGCTTGACTAATGTGGCTAATCCTTATTTGTTTTATTCCCTGTGGTACAGGGAAGGTTTAGAACTACAACAAATGTGAAAGAGAAAAATAACTTTATATGGGAAACTATACATGGTGGGTCAGAAAATATGGCAAATAATTAACTCACAGTATCGGCTATCGATTCTAAGTATATTGTATAGGTCTTTAATTTTTTTCGAGTTGGTAAAAAAAAATTTTTTGTATTGGATTCATGCGTCGCTCACACAACCAATCCCATATACAATATTTTTTTTTACTAACTCGAAAAAAATTAAAGACCTATACAATATACTTAGAATCGATAGCCGATACTGTGGGTTAATTATTTGCCATATTTTCTGACCCACCGTGTATAGTGATACGAAGTTCACCGGGCCAGCTAGTACATATTATATTAGCTGTCCACCCTGACTTTGAAAGGGTAGAAAGGAGGAAATGCAATTTGTATTTCGTATAAACCTTGTCCGGACCATGACAAACATATCTAAACAAAAATTTGCCAAATAGATGGCCATTCTGTAAGATAATTCTGATAAAGTGATGTGCATATGGAAACTTTTAAGTAGTGGTCGTTTTTAGGGCGCAAAAGAAAAAACTCGGTTGTCTATAAAGTCGGTTTATGGACGATAATTTTACATGATAACATCATAAGAAAACATTTATGAATATGACCCGTTACATAGGACATACATCGCCATGAGGACATGCATGGGCATACATTGCGTGATGTTATTTCGTCGGCGCAGCCGGCGTTCATCAATTTACAAGATGTTATCATATCACGTCAAAAACAGAATCCTTATGGAATCACTTTTTTGTCCGTCACGACGTCTGTCTGTGTGTCCGTCTGTCAAGACCATTTTTTCAGTAACGCGTAGCGGTGTCAAGTTGAAATTTATATCAAACTATCTTCTGCCCGCGACTTCGCCCCCGTGGAATTCGGTAATCGCGCTCCTGCGGGAACTATTCCGGGATAAAAAGTAGCCTATGGCCTTTCCCGGGACCCCAACTATCTCCATGCCAAATTTCATCTCAATCGGTCCAGCGTTTGATGCGTGAAGAGGTAACAGACAGACAGACAAAGTTATAATATTAATATGGATATACGAGTGCCGGGAGACCAGCTGTCGGTAGGCTTCCAACAAGATGTAGTGACGACCTTGGAAAGGTCGCGGGAACGCTGTGGATGCAATTGGCACAAGACCGCTCTGAGTGGCGCGCCTTGGGGGAGGCCTATGTCCAGCAGTGGACGTCTTTCCGCGGAGTGATGATGATGATGACGATGACGATGGTGATGATGAATATTGACTATGAATGCATATTTTATAGACATGGAGGGAAATGAAGAAAAAAGCTCGAATGAGTATCAGGAAGTCACAAACTGGATCAAGAGACGATTCTTCTATGAAAGACATTGACTCGAAAATTTTGTCAGTGATTGTCCATTCACCTGTGAATGTCAAAAAAAGATCTGGGCATGATGTAAGTAATTTAATGAAACTGTAAATACATAAATGTTTATGTAACTATAAATGTTACGTTTATAACAAATTTAGTTAGTAAAACATGTATACATATAATTGAATTGAATTAAATATAATGATATTATTATAATACATTATAAAACTTTAAATTAATTAACCTGAAAGTAATATTTATGTATAAATTATTTATAAGCTATTACACCTACTTATTATTTATTCAAAATCACTGTAATAATATTAATTGTCGCTATAGAATAGTGTGTCTAATACCTACCTATCAGTACCTAATAGCTACATTTACATCTAAGCACAGAATAAGTAATAGTACTAACGTACAGAAGGCCGACTGCTAACAAAAAACCGGTTTTGTTGCACCGTATGCTCCCAAAGTGGCCATCTCTTTCTATCACATGCAGCGCGCTCTTTCGGAGGCCACGCCCTAGCGCTAGGGCTGGCGCACTCGAGAACATATTAAATGATGCGTCTAGTATTAGTACATAGGTTAGGTAGAATAGTGTTATTAACAATAGGTATATATATTTAAGTTAAGTTAGTTATTTTTTTATTATTTAAAACACTCGTCTACACAGATGCTACAACGTAACTATTAAAATTATTTCATTAATTTACTATTTACTGGAAAAAAATCCTTAGAGGGATAAGTTCGCCTTTGTACATTGTTATTATTTGTGATTTTTGTGTGTATTAATTTTGTGATTTACTATTAAGTTATCACATACTTTAACTGTCAATTTATGAATCTGCTAAATTCAAAATTAAGACACACAGTCACACAACTGCATTATCATAACATACTAGCCGTTGTCCGCGACTTCGTCCCGAGTACATAATTTGCGTACATAACTACCTCCATACCAAATTTCGTCATTTTACTCATTACCAAATAATTACTTTTTACCAAATCATTTTACTGTTGTTGTTAATACAACCCTCTGCAATACAATATTTTTGTGACGTAATTAAATTTCATAGCACATTTGACTCTTGCGTCGCGACGTACATTAAGAGTTAACGCGCGCGCGTGCATTCGCTAGCAGTGCGCGGCAACCACTAATCATCACGCCACGGTGCGAAGCCGGCCGGTACTTGTATCGAGCGCCAAGATATCAAAGAGTGCGCCGCGCCTGATCTAAGTTAAGTTTCCCTTCTGACCCTAAAAATGAAAAATTCATATTGTACGGTATAATTTTTTGTTACACCCATTCACTTGTTCTGACTTTAGAATATACAAGCAAATTGATCATTGTATGTCATTACAATTTAAACCTTATGCATATGGCTTCCAGTTTCAATCTAAATAATACGAAAAGTTTTTTTCTTATGTTTACGGCAACAAAAAACAACAACAAAATTCAAACATTAATTCACATATTAATATATCTTGAGGCAGTATAATATATTTTTCTCAAAAATGGCGGGGAAACTCGTCATTGTCTGCTTTCTGTCAGACCGCAAAGTGCGTCATTGACAATCAGTCAAAAATTAAAAAAAAAAACTCAACTGCATGCCCCGGAAATTTGTATGAATTTACTTCCGCGGCATGTATAAGCGCAGGGAATGTTGTATGAAATTTCATTATCGTACAGGTACTTTTATTTTAAACTGATAAATACGCGAAGGAATTCCCAAACAGCCAAGTCTGCTTGTTCTGTATCTGTCAATTGACGCGAAACCAAACGTTTTTATCCGTGTCTGAAACAGCGCAATGTATTTCAGAACGGAATTTAAAAAAAGAACGATCCATAAAGAGCGGGAGTTCTTGTCTTGTATCAGATTTATTTAGCTAAATTTCATGAAAATTGTTTACTAGTTTGGTTTAAAAATTAATAAAAGGTCTTAATTTTTATAAAAAACGAGAAATCTACATGCGAGTTTTTAACTTGCCGTGTTAGTGTGTATGTTAAAGTCAAATATCGGTGAATACGAAATAAGACTGGCGTTCCATTGGATTTGTTGTAAGTACTTGACTACCTTTGCGTGCGTGTCAATGCTGTATTATGAATACCTAATATCAAGGTTTTTTTCCATTTTTGAGAAAAGCACTATATAAGCCTCGGCACGTGAAAGGCTTTGCAGGCTTCGTACATATTAAACCAGTACTCAGCCTGCAAAGACCTACTTTCCCGGCCACGGCAATAATGTACTATTTCTCAAACATGCTCGGAAATGTTCGTGTTACTTTCAAAAAAAGAAGACGCGAGGTGGTCCATTGCCGGCCTTGGCCAGTAAAAACATTATTGTCGTGTGTTTTTTTTTAATTCGCTTGCTATTTGAGACACCTCTGTAGAGAAACTGACAATCCATGGACGTAATAAGTACAACTTCCATGGCCAAATCATCCACGAACATGGAAGTAGTAAATACTGATGTGGGGTAAGTGCGCCTAAATTTATTTCGCCCCTATGCCTTGTAAACAGCCAACTACCAGTTGAGGAATATTTATAGGTTTCGATACATTTGTTAGGCGCACTTACCCCATCCTGGCGCACGTGCCCCGAAACTGACAAATCCATGGAGGTAATAAGTACAACATCCATGGCCAAATCATCCACGATCATGGAAGTAGTAAATACTGATGTGGGGTAAGTGCGCCTGGCGCACTTGCCCCGACTGACCTTACGTATTTCCTCGCTGTTAGAGAAAAGCATTATATATACCTCAGCCGCAATTGCGATTGCCGGACTAATACTAATAGAAGGCTTCGCTTCGCTCAGCCTTCTAACTGACTCGTCCGGCAATGCGCTACTTGGCGGCCTCTGTAATAATGTACTATTAGGACATTTCACACAAATCGACCCGTGCGAATTACTACACGTTAATTTTTAGATGCGAAGCAGGGCGTAAGCAGAAAAGCGTAGAATTATAAGAAAGACTTTAACAACAAATTTATATTGAAAGAAATACTGATTATGGGTGCTAGACAACGATATAAATACTTATATTAGAGAAATACATACTATACATCAAATAATGTACAGAACAGTTACGAACACCTTTTTTTTCTTGCAGGGGTCCAATAACCCTGATGCGCCCAGCCGATTGGGTACCAAGGGTAAGGGCCCCATCGAACCAGGTGCCCAAGGGCGTGGAATCAGGAATTCTGACTATACACGTTTCTTTCTTAAAAATAATCAATTACTTAAGGTAAGTTGGTGTTCACTTAGCAATGAGACTGCAAAATTGTATAAAAGGTTCCATTCCATACCGAAAAAAAAACACTTCCTAATAGAGATCATAAAGCCAATCACAATTAACTGGCAAGTTAGGTGAGAGAAAGAACAAAAAATTGTCTTAGCACAAAAATCACGCACTATGATTAGTAAGGAATAACTACAGGGTAAATTATTCCTTAAGTGGTAACAACTATTGCCAACGTACAAGTTCGCTTTTGTACATATATTAGTGCTGTTTGCTAATTTAGTGTCCATACTTTCGCCCTCGACTTGGCTGGCGTGGAATTTGGTTACCGCGTTCCCTTGGGAACTATGCATTTTTCCATACCTACTTACTGGTACTTTCGCATTTAAAATATTAGTATGGTTTTTCTATCGTAGAAAAAGTGTTGATTTAAACCAAATTGTGATGTATTTATTTCCAAGTGTATATAAAATGTATTGTATACTTTCAGTGTGGTATTCTACTGCTGAAACTGGAAACCAATTTAAAAACAGAACAGAACAATATTCTGCGACAGCGAAATGAATTATTAAAACAGTAAGATATTTTTATTATTATAAAGTCTATAATATAGACGGACAAACAGGCAGACGGCCCACGTGGTGGAAAGTGGTTACCGCCGCCGCCGCGTTTAAGTACTTATATCTTATTCATTACATGTATTTTCATCTAGTCCAACGCCAATAAAAAAAAAACACAAGTTTTCAAATTTTGATTAATAATGTATCAATAAGTGCTTTTTAGGGTTCCGAAGTCCACAAGGAACCCTTATAGTTTCGCCATGTCCGTCCGTCCGTCCGTCCGTCCGTCCGTCCGTCCGTCCGTCCGTCCGTCCGTCCGTCTGTCCGCACTATTGCGTAAGTATATATATTATAGTTCTAGAAAGCTGTAATTTGGCATGAATATACATATTAGTTACGCTGACAAAGTGGTACAATAAAATTTTGAAATATATTTTTCTATAGGGTACCTCCCCTACTCGTAAAGTGGGGATGTAATTTTTTTTTCTTGCGTACCCCATGGTGCGGTATATCGTTGAATAGGTCTTAAAAAAATATTGTGGGTTTGTTAACACCATTTTACCGTATACTTTGCGCGTGGTCCGACACGCACTTGGCCGTTTTTTCTCTGTTAAAATAATTTTGAAATTAAACTATTAACAATTTCTTTTGTAGAACCGCTTACAATCACATGGCAGTCCAATCTGACGAACCTATGGATCTCACGGACCTGCCACGACCTTCAGGGAGTAATGTACTCACGGAGGCGCAAGATGCTGCCAAACCCACGTCTGCAACGCCATGCGCAGACCGACCAACAATCGCTGCTCCAAAATCGAAGGCACAGAGACAACGTGAGTACAGACAGCGTTTAGCAGCATCCCGAAATTCTGCACAGGCGATAGCTGCGAGGAAATTGGCTGCCGAAAGACAGCGCAACTTTAGACTACGCAAAGCTGGTAACTGGGCTTTTGACAGTGGTTCATTAGAATCGACTACTGCATCCTCTTCTTCGTCAGGGGCAAGGTCAAACGACGTCCAAACTGACACTCAACGACAAGTCACACACCAACAACTCTCTGTACTCACGGAGGCGCAAGACGCTGCTGCAGCCATGTCTGCAACGCCATTCGCTGATCCACCAACAATCGCAGCTCCAAAATCGGATGCACAGAAACAACGTGAGTACAGACAGCGTTTAGCAGCATTCCGAAACTCTGCACAGGCGATAGCTGCGAGGAAAGCAGCTACTGAAAGGCAGCGCAAAAACAGACTACGCAAAGCTGCTAACTGGGCTCTTGACAGTGGTTCATTAGAAGTGACTACTCCATCCTCTTGTCGTTCAGGGGAAAGTTCAAACGACGTCCAAACTGGTACTCAACGACAGCTCACACACCAACAACTCTCTGTACTCACTGAAGCGCAAGACACTGCTGCATCCACGTCTGCAACGCCATTCGCTGAGCCACCAACAATCGCTGCTCCAAAATCGGATGCACAGAAACAACGTGAGTACAGACAGCGTATAGCAGCATCCAGAACTCCTGCACAGGCGATAGCTGCGAGGAAAGCGGCTGCCGAAAGACAGCGCAACAACAGACTACGCAAAGCTGCTAACTCGGCTCCTGTCAGTGGTTCATTAGAATCGACTACTGCATCCTCTTCTCGTTCAG
The DNA here is from genome assembly GCA_963971205.1 of Aethes cnicana. Classification (NCBI taxonomy): domain Eukaryota; kingdom Metazoa; phylum Arthropoda; class Insecta; order Lepidoptera; family Tortricidae; genus Aethes; species Aethes cnicana. The sequence goes on from OZ020286.1 coordinate 9,003,328, forward strand.
GGGCAAGGTCAAACGACGTCCAAACTAGTACTCGACGACAGTTCACACACCAACAACGTCAAAGTTCAGTAGCAGAACCAGCACAAATAGCTGTTCAAACAGGTACTTATTCTTATCAAATTGAAGTACAACAGGCACAATCTACCTGGAACACCAAATGGGCATCCTCGATCATGAGATTCGAATTAACTTTTCTGGACAACGATTTCGGCTATACTTGTTCGGTTTGCGATAGACTGTGGTTCAAGAACGACCTCAAACCCATCACTGCGGCACAGCTGGAGGTGATCTCGGAATGGTTCATCGAAGAAAATCGACAACTGTGCAGAGAAGAATATGAAATGGTTTGCAACACTTGCAAACGTTCACTGAATAAAAAATCGATGCCGGTCCTAGCAAAAGTTAATGGATTCTCTTATCCAGACCAGCCACCAGGCCTCCCACCGTTGGATCCCATCAGTGAACGATTGATATCGCCATGTCTGCCATTTATGCAAGTGCGTCGTCTGCGCCATGATTCTTCTTATGGAATCATAGGGCAAGTGATCAACGTACCAGTAGACGTACAAGAGATGGTAAAATGTTTGCCGCGCCAATTAAATGAGGACGACGTCATTAATGTTAACACCAAGCGAAACCTTGCCCACAAATCGGTCTACATCAGCGGTTACATGTCCAAAAGTACAATCAGTGCGTGGCTAACTGTACTGCAGAAGTCTCCATTATATCGACTGTACGAAATCAACGTGGATTTGTCGAGACTGCATCCTACTGTGCCGTTTCTCGATGACATACAGAATGATCCGTCCAACCGTATAGAAAAAATCTCCGATGAAAACACGCCTGAATCTGAGATTCTCGCTTCAAGACAACATACCATGATGTGGAGCGAAGAAGATTGTCTCAATATCGCACCAGGACATCAGGCAACACCTCCCAACGTCATTTATGACCGTCATACAGAAGAGTTGTCGTTTCCATCAATATACTACGGAGAGCCCCGTCGATTCAACATGGGAGTTTCAGTAACACCTTACATGATAGCGACCAGTGAGATACGACGTCGCGACAGACGCGGAGCCACTCCTCAAAAAATCTTGTACGTTGCAATGAAATTATTGCGGCTGCGCATGGTGAATGGAATTTACAGCACGTTTCGCAATGTTTCAGTCACGAAGAATGTTACGCGACGTATGTTAGAAGACACAGAATTTCTGAAAGAATATGGTATACAAAACCTCGCGTTCATGAAGACAGTGCCAAACTCCGTCCAATACTGGGCCGCTCGCAAACGAGACCTCTTTGCAATGATTCGTCAACTCGGTAAACCAACTGCCTTCCTCACTATAAGTGTCAACGAAATACGCTGGATGAAACTGCTTACTATACTTCTCAAACTGAGCAAAAAATATCCAGGAAAAACAGCAAAACATCTCAACACTGCTGAGCGCTGTACTTTAGTGAGCGACGATCCTGTTACGTGCTGCATATACTTCTACAAGCTCGTTGGTTCCTTGATGAAAATGCTGAAATCCAAGCAGTCTTACAATCCGTTCGGCAAGTATTTGGTTAAAGATTACTTTCTTCGTATGGAGTTCCAGCATCGAGGAAGTCCACACGCCCATATTTTATTGTGGTTGAAGGACGACCCACGTGAGACCGTGTCGGAAAATATGCCAAGAACCATCGATCTCGTGGAAAAAATATGTTCGGTTGCTCGAGGTGATGTGCCAAACAATTCTATATACGCCAACCAGACACACAAACATAATTTCACTTGCACAAAGCGAGGCGAGACAACTTGCAGATTCGGGATCCCGTACTGGCCTATGACCACGACCCGTGTCCTGGTCCCGTTATCTCAATCTGATGAACGCCGCCAAACGCTACAACAGAAGGCCAAGGAGCTGCGTACCTCTCTCGGTGAACATCAATACGCATGCATGGATGAGTTTCTTAATGATAATGGTTTGACTTACGTTTCATATCTCGATATTGTGCGTTCAACGTTGCGCAGACCGACTCTGGTGTTCAGACGAAACTTCGACGAACTTATGACAAACACGTTCAATCCGTACCTTGCCGGCGAAGTCAATTCTAACATCGACATTCAGTTCATCTTGGATGAGCACAGCTGCGCAGAGTATGTCGTAGAGTATGTAAATAAACCAGCCCGTGGAATGGGTAACCTACGTCGTGAGCTTACCACAATGATGCAAGAGCATCCCGACCAGGACTACACAGGCCAATTGAAAGCGTTAAGTATCAAACTGCTTAATGCAGTTGAGATGTCAGCGCAAGAAGCAGCATGGTATCTACTACGGCAACCAATGAGTGAGACAAGTCGTCAAGTTGTGTACATCCCGACGGTGTGGCCGGCAGAAAGACAATGCTGCCGCAAGCGTCGTCAACAAATGGACCGCGAAGGCATCGATGGAGACAGCACCGATGTTTGGACCAAAAACATAATACAGCGATATGAAGAACGACCTGCATCTTTAGAACAAGTGTATTTGGCTGAGTTTGCTTCGTGGTATGCTAACGCTAATGATTTCGTTGATGACGATGACGACGTGCACGTGGATGACGATGAGGATTCTGAAGTTGTACCTGAACCGAGGACGTCGAGAGCACCAAAAGAATATCGCAGACGACTGCTCGGACGAGTCATACGATACAGACGCTACGATATTGATGATACTGTTAATTATAAACGAGAGATGGTTCTACTTTACGTACAGTTTCGCAACGAAATTTCAGAGATTGTTGATCAAAATAAATTTTTGCAATTATTCGACGACAACATAGACACGATTATGGAACGCCGGGGCCTATTCGAGGAGAATTTAAACATTGAAAACATCACGAAGGAACTTGAAGCGATGATGAGTTTGCAAAACGATGATAACAGCACACTCTTTTGTGAAGAAACGCAGCAATGTGATGACAAAACAGCAGTATTGCGAGTTTGTAAGAACCACCAACCCAGAAAAACGGGAGATTCTTGAGGTCATACATCGATTACATGATTGCGGAGAGGACCTTTCTGCTAAGTGTCTTATGGAGACGTATATAACCGCTACCCTCAGGAGCATAACTCGATGAACAACGCCTGCATTGCCTGTGCCAGCACAGATAAAGCCGCTGTACCTCTTGGTGGCACTACTGTGCATGTGCATTCAGCGCTTCGTCTCACAACTTCTCACGTGACAAAACTCTTATCCACGGACAGCTTACAGAAACATGTTCGTTGGCGTCAAAGATGTTTTCGTGGACGAGATCAGCATGTTACGTTCAGCCATTCTCCAAAAAATAAATTACCGACTGCAGCAGACTACTGGCATGTTGACATGTCTGCTAATTTTTAGGTCAAGCTATAAAATATCGTGTGAGGATATTCAAGTGGGTTATTTGAGCCTTGAGCTGGCACAATATTGAAATTAATATATGAATAATTTTGAATTTAATTGGAATTTCATTTCTCCAATCAAGTCAAACTTCCTGGTTCTGTATCCGTAGGTATATCCGTAGGCTTCCTTTTGACCTTATTCTTCCTATACGCAATTTTTTACGGGAATGAGAGCCGCTTTCGATGCTTTAAAACTAAATGTATATCATCTGCCTAATATAATACTGAATGGAGCGACTTTACAATTAGTTGATAAAACTCTTTTTCTTGGTTTAACTTTGGACAAAAAATTGCAATGGAGTCCACAGCCACCAGTCGAGTTCAGCAGCTTTCGCTATTAGAAAAATCAGACAACTGACCAATGTGGAAACGGCTCATCTCGTCTACTTTGCCTACTTTCGTAGCATAATGTCATACGGAATTTTACTTTGGGGTAAAGCCTCTCCAGTGGCGGACTAAGGGGGGGGCGGCGGGGGCGGTCCGCCCCGGGCCCCCGATCCTAGGGGGGCCCCAAATCACCAAATAATATAGTACTTAAAGCAAAAAAAAAAACTTGAAAAAATAGTTTCGACCAGGCAGCGGCATAACTGTACCACCTCGCACTCGAGGCCCCGAGGCAAATCTTTCGTTCCTATAGGGCCTTAGCCCCGTTAATTTACAAAATTGCACAACTGAAATTTTTGGTCTTTCCTTTCTTTCCTCGTGGCCTCTTGGGCCGGGGCCCCCTCAGCTCAGGTAGTGAGTTAGGGAATTTTGCCCGTTCTGCCACCCTATTGTTACGCCAATGTTCTGGTTTCGACCTAGTTGACGTGAGGGCCCCCACAGTCCATTTTATAGATACTTAGTTATTGGTAAAACATCCCAACATTTCCAATTCTAAGGTACAAGCACGTGATTTTTTCGGAAACAAATCGTCATAATATAAGGCTATTAGTAATAAGTCCAACGCTCGTGGTACCGTGTTAAGCGCATAATATGGACTCCGTGGGAATATAATAATAATACCTAAATTAATCCAGTAACAGTACATCAGCATGTGGGTCCAATCCGATAGTTCTGATTTTTTGCAGGCTTATTTATGATGTTGGCCTAATGTATCATCCAAGTTTGTGACCTCGAGTGCCGAACGCAACTTTGTCAAAAAAAAAAAAAAAAAACTGATGCTTTTCAGATTTTGACCCTAAAGGACTAGTTTTTGATACTACGAACTTCTCAGAACGTTTTTAAAGAAGACTTTTGCATAATATGAGACTAGAAGGCTTTTGTATAATATGAGACTAGAACCGTCTCTGTGTACCCAATATTTTCTGAGATAAAGCTTTTCAGAATTCATAATTTTTCGGAACTTCGCAATATTTTAGAAGTCATCGAACATCGCTATCGGGATGTTTTTCCAATTATCTTCGACGGATTGTGCTAGTGTTGCTCGTGTGGAGTCACGAATTGGAGCCACCTGTAGCATTTTTATATCCTACTAGCTTTTGAAGGCGATTTCGTATGCACAGAAACATCAAAATTTAAACTCCCATTTTTTCCCGTTCCCGTAAGAATTTTAGAAAATCCTCTCTTAGTGCGCCTTTGCTTCGCCTAAGAAACCTACATGCCAAATTTCAGCTTCCTACGACCATCAGTTTTGGCTGAGCGTTGTCTGCTAACTATAGGTGAAACGTGGTAGTAGTTCGATGGTTACCCCGAAGTTCTTTTGGTGTGTGTGACGCACAGCTGAAACTGCTGGTTGTAGGAAGCTGAAATTTGGCATGTAGGTTTCTTAAGAGGTGTAGAGGTGTATCAAGAGAGGATCGTCCAAAATTCCTACGGGAACGGGAGACCGGGAGTTTGAATGTTGATGATTATGCGCATACGAAATCGCCTTTAAAAGCTAGTAGTATATAAAAATAAAAATGCTACAGGTGACTCCAATTCATGACCCCACACGCTCGTGCTCAACACTATATAGCACACTTCGACGGAGGTAATTGGAAACACATCCTGCTACAGCTGTTCGAATGACTTCTAAAATATTACAAAGTTCTAAAAAATCATGAATTCTGAAAAGCTTTATGTCAGAAAATATTAGGTACACAGAGACGGTTCTAGTCTCTTATCATAGCAAATTTAGTCTTCTTTAAAAACGTTCTGAGAAGATAGTATCAAGTCATTTGGGGTCAAATTCGCCAAAATATGAAAAGCGGCCGAAATTTGCTCTTGTTTTTTATTTTTGACAAAGTTGCGTTAAGCGCTCGAGGTCACAAACTTGGATTATACATTATACCAACAACATAAACAAGCCTGCAAAAAATCAGAACTACCGGATTTCGCGCTTACTACTTCATACTTTCAAACGACAAGGTTACTGGATCATTCCCCGAGACTAGAACTATCTCCATACCGGATTTCATCTAGATCGATCCAGCCTTTGAAGTGTGAAGAGGTAACAGACAGAGTTACTTTCGAATTTATAATATGAGAAAATAGACTAGTTTCTGTCCACGACTTGTAGCGCGGTTGTAGGGCTCGCGTTCCCGCAGAAACTAGATACGTTTTTCGGGATAAAAATTAGAAGCGTGAAGACGCAACAGAGAGTCAAAGTTACTTTCGCTTCGCATTTATAATATTAAGTATGGATGTATACATGCAAACGACCACACAGGCCACCTGATGGTAAGCGAACAAATTTCAACTAAATGTGTTAGGTAGTCAGTGCACGGGAGCCTAACATACACCATCAACACATCTACACAGGCAAGGAGGGGGGCCCCATTTCGATTTTCCGCCCCGGGCCCCCGACAGGCTTAGTCCGCCACTGAGCCTCTCAAAGTCACCCAGAGGCCAATGGCTGTGCTCGGGGTTTCTCTGCGTGATATAATCAGAAATAAGGATATCCGCAGTAGAACTGGGGTCACCGACATATCCCGAAGAAATGCGAACCTTAAGTGGCAGTGGGCGGGGCACATTGCTCGCAGGACAGATGGCCGATGGGGGATCGCGGGAACGCGGTGGATGTGAGTGGCACAGGACCGGTCTGAGTGGCGCGCCTTGGGGGAGGCCTATGTCCAGCAGTGGACGTCTATCGGCTGAAATGATGATGATGATGATGAAAGCCGCTGACATAAAAGTAATTTTCGTTTTACAAAAATGAGCAGTACGAGCAATTTATAACATGGGTTCACGTGCATATCTAAGGGAACTTTTTCCAAAGATTGGCTTACTAACTGTGTGTGGCCTCTCAATATATCTACGAAATCATTATCTATGCCGTAAAAAATATGAATTCCTTTAAAATGTTGATCAACACCAGACGTAAACATAAAATATCATTACCAAAATTTCGTGTGAGAAAAGTTTTTAGATCATTTATGGGTCAATGTATTCTTTATTACAATAAACTACCCCGAGAAGCCATGAACCTGCGGAACTTAAAAAATATTTAAAAAGTGCTCTGCTGCGTAAAGGATACTATTGTGTAGAAGATTATTTAAATGACAAGAATGCCTGGCCTGAATTGGACTAATAAACATGTGTGCGCTTAAGGACAGTTAAAATTTGATATAAATTGAGAATATAAAATAATGAAAAAATGAAGACTTCAAATAAGTAAAGTTAGGTCGTATTTTTCTTATTTTCAAAGCTTCTGGGAGAAATTTTGGCCCACAGAAAATGTTTGGCAATACCAAATATTGAGATTTTTCTCTATAACATATATAAAAATCTGAAAAATCATTACTTCAAAAATTATTAAAGTTAGGTATGTTTTTGCCGACTTTTGCTCCCAGATTCTTGTAAACGGACCGCCTAGCCAAGCTAGTGAGTACTCGTACACGCATATGCTCATAAAGAAGTACCCATTCTGAAAATTTCGTTACTTCAAAAATAAGTAACGTCTGGCGGCCCTGGGATCTTACTCTAATATCATTGACGTTCGCTGGTCGGCCGCGGGCCGGAGGCATGGGTCTTGCGGTCGAGGGCGCGCCCCGCGCCCCCGCGAGTCGTGTTTACATTATACATACTGAGACGTGTTTATCACTGAATCATTGAAAGGCGGCGCGGGGCGCGGGCGCCGCGTGATGTCATCAGATCCGCCAATGACAGTTGACTGCGTACTCCCTCCAAAAGTTGATAGCGCGTTCCGTTACGCGCGGTTAGGTAGGTTTCACTATGAAAATAAAAGAAAGGTTATGTCGACGTGCGAGTGTGTATAATAGTAGCGCCTAGTATAATGCGTTTGGCAATGGTTTTGGATATTGCACATATGCTGAAACTATATTGCAAGGCATATTATTATACTAGCGTCTGCCCGCGACTTGGTCCGCGTGGCATTCGTAAATTGCGTTCCCGCGGGAACTATGCGTTTTCCGGGATAAAAACTAGCCTATATACTACTCCAGCTTACAAAAATATTAAATTTTAATCATTATTACATTTGGTCGGGTAGTTTTTGGTGACCAGCGAAAAATTTACAGACAAGACATTTTCTTCAGTTTGTGGAATTTTACCAACTTCCATATCATTTTTATTATCGCGAGAAGGAAGGGTACAGTTAGACAATGTTTAGGTACTTTCGAATCCATCGTATAAAATAGATAGATAGATAGATAGATAAATCGTTTATTTGCCTGTTACAAATGCACATGTATCTAGTTTTACATAAATGTTACATGCACAACTAAGATTTAAAACAATAACAGAAACATAGAAACAACATCTACAAATACAAGCACATAGTGCGTTGCAACAGCGCAAATGGGCCATGGCTCAGTGTGTATCTCCGCCCGGGCGAGCGGATCACTGATATTCTGCCACAAACCCCGAGGACCGACGATTTATTCGCTTATAAAATAAAGAAAAAACTTATGTTAAACTTAAGCAAGTAAGTAATAACTTTAAAAAAACTCATACCCATACTTAAAATTGCGAGTGGCTTTATAATGTGTGACAGTGTAATGAATGTGAGCATACATGTATGTGATGTGATGTGCGTACCTGTGAATGAAGTATATTTGGACTATGTGTTATATATTAATATTATATATCAAAATCCGTTACCAAGTATCCGCGTGGTATTCCAATCATTTGTTTTTGTAAGAGTACATTTCTGAAGTGACTTTTGAATGAATGTTTGGATGTTAATTGTCGCACAGGAGGAGGAATGTTGTTCCAACACTTGGATGCGAGGTAACGGAAACTGCCGGTAAATGCTATGGTTTTATGGTGGTGACTTCCAAGGGGACAGCGTGAGGGTCTGGTACCATATCGCTGGTGGAAGGAAGAGAACTTCAGTTTTGAGTAAAGGTAATCAGGCTTTTTGAAATTTATTACATCGAACAAAAGACTGGCCAGATGTAAATGCCTTCGAGATGACATATTAAGCATAGAAGCTTGGTTTAGATACGGAGTAATATGACTTCTAGGGGGAATATCGTACGAAAAACGACAGCACGCATTTTGGACTCTTTGGATTATACGACGTGTTTTTGATTGTAGCCTTGGACCATAAATCAAATCTCCATAGTTTAACTTCGACAGAATTAAAGATTCACAAAGCATAATACGCACTTTTTCACTTAGGAGATTCCTAATTTTATATAATAATTTAAGACGATAGAAACAATTTTTAGCTAATTGTACAACATGGCTCTCAAAACGAAGTTTACTATCAAAGATAATTCCCAGGTTTCTTGTTTCTTCCACACGCTCTATAATCCGTCCACCAATTTCTATTTGAGGATTACAAGCCAAAATTTGAGCAGTTTGGTGTTTCGAACCCAAAACCATAAACTTGCTTTTTTGGGGATTTAATAGTAATTCGTTCTTATTTGCCCAGTTCGCCACACTGTTAAGGTCTTCGTTCATTTTATCAAGAACATCCGTGAAGTTCTTAGGATGACCCGACAAATATATTTGCACATCATCGGCATAAAGTTGGTAGCTACAGTGTTTGATTGATTTAACTATATCTGCAGTATAAATAATAAAAAGAAGGGGACCAAGGATTGATCCTTGAGGAACACCACAAATTAAAGGTTTAGAGTTAGAAACGGGAAGTTAAACGGGAGTTAGAAAATAGGTATCAAATTTCTATAAATATAATAGGTAAGAACATTTTTACAATCGATGTTGCAACTAATAGGTATCGGTTAGACAATGCGTTTCGATAAAGTTAATTACTGTTTACTATAACCGACGCACTTTCGCGAAAAGAAGTTATCAGCTATATCGATATTATAGATTCTATGTAGTGGAGGTAGTCCACTGAATATTCGATATATTCAGTGGACTACCTCCACTAATCAATCAACACCTAGGCTATTCCAATTCGACCTGTTATTTTGAAGAAAATACAGAAGTTTTAAATTTTGCCGAGACAGTTGCACCCCAAATGTCAGGCCCATTTTCTCCGGCGAGAAAGGTCGCCGGTTACGTCTCTTTTCCGCGGGTCGACGGGGAGCGAGACCGGGTCACAAGTGCTGTTTTATGATAAATACGTATATTTTCCACGTTATTTTGATGTAAGAAAATGTATTTTTTGAAGATGTATCAGTTTTATTTGTGCTTATATTTTTTAGAGCGAAAATCCGAAGCGTTTTCAAACTGTCTTAACTGCTGTTACGACCCTCTTATTCCGAGGAATAAGGCCATACTGGTCACTTGCGTCCTTAACGGCGGAAAACTTTAATATTTTGCTAAATTTCAAACTGGAAAAAGGATTTATGAGACGTATTATTGTATTAAAATAAAAATAAAATATATGATCACCAATACACTTTTTAGTACTTTAAGAGGGTTTATCCCGAAAGTTGGCAACGTCGCATATAGCTGTCAAATGTTTCGCTGTTTTTATTATGAAATATCTTGAAAGCTTCATAGCATTCGCTTTGCTGGTGATTGTTTTAAACACAGAAATGATTATTCTGTTAAGTTGACTTTTTGTAGTTCTTTGCGCCTTTATTCGTAGGATGGGATGTTAGATGTACCCAGCTTCTTACACAGAGGAAGGAGGGGGTCAAACACATTCAGTTCAGCTTCATAGATTATCTAATTCTCCCGCTGAAAGGCATGTTTTAAAGTTTTTTTGAGGATTAAAGTTTTATAGTTGCCGCCCTCAGCGTGAGGCGATGGAGAGTGCTTCCGATTTCGATTGGTCCGAATCAAGGTCGCAGGAAATAGGTAGGGGAAAGGACTTGAATAAGTCAAGCGTAAATAACTTTATTTTTGATTGATGTGAACATTTAATGTATGCATAAAAGTTACTACAGCATATACGAGAGACAGTTAAGTTCTTTTACCAATAACTTGCTCAGTATCTCTGATTAGGAATAACTGTGAGCAAATACAACAAGCATGATTCGGAATTTACTCTTTAACCGTCAGTTGGGTCAGTTGTTATGTTTGCTGTCACTGTCACGGTCAAGCAAGACCCGGAGCGGAGTAGAGTAGTAGACATGTAGCAGACCTTGTATTCAGTAGACCATGAAATGAAATGTCCCCAATTCTCGACAGAATACATCTTACTCTAATTGAAATAAAAAAAAATCGAATGAAAATTCTACAGGAAGCAAAGAGGTCTGAAACTAGGAAAAAGATTTGACGTCCAACCTTGTAGCTTCTTCGTGATGTCGACAAAACAGTAAGATTAAATTAATCATTCATTTTGGTTTGACGGAGGAGTGTTATTGTTAAGTAATTGAATACTAGCTTCTGCCCGCGACTTCGCCCGCGTGGAATTCGGTTATCGCGTTACCGCGGGAACTATGCGTTTTTCCGGGATAAAAGTAGCCTATGTCCTTTCTGGTGACCCCAACTATCTTCATGCCAAATTTCATCTCAATCGGTCCAGCGGTTGAAGTGTGAAGAGGTAACAGACAGACAGAGTTACTTTCGCACTTATAATATTAATATGAATTTTCAGAGGTTGTACTCTCCGGCAAAGGAATTTTTTGGTTGACTACATGGTCGCCAATCCGGTGTTCGCTAGGGCTGAACACACGGGGCCGGATGATGAATGGCTCATCCTGAAATATATGCTCCGAGAGTATGGACCGGATAAACCTGTCCTTGAGTGGAAAAGAGTGAGTTACGTTTTGTCTATATTTTCTATGTATGGACCCTCTTTATACTTTGTATATACCCACACTTACCGCCAAGGGCGGATCCAGCTTTTGACTCAAGGGGGGGTCATACAACTCCCTCCCCCCCTTTTTGCGTCAGGGGTTAAAAATAAATAATAGCAATAGACTTAGTCCTGCCGAGGGGGGGGTCATGACCCCCATGACACCCCCCTTGATCCGCACTTGCTTACCGCAGATCAACTATTTCATTTAATCATCTGTCTATATATATAAAAATGAACTGCTTGACTAATGTGGCTAATCCTTATATTGTTTTATTCCCTGTGGTACAGGGAAGGTTTAGAACTACAACAAATGTGAAACAGAAAAATAACTTTATATGGGAAACTATACACAGTGGGTCAGAAAATATGGCAAATAATTGACCCACCGTATCGGCTATCGATTCTAAGTATATTGTATAGGTCTTTATTTTTTTTTTAGTTGGTAAAAAAAAAATTGTATATGGGATTGGTTGTGTGAGCAACGCCTGAATCTATAGGAAAATATAATATATTTCTTTTACCAACTCAAAAAAAATTAAACACACTATTATCGGGACTTAACCGCGTAAAAACTATTTGTTTACTATTTGTTTTTACGCGGTTAAGTCCCGATAATAGTGTGTTTAATATGAGTGTGTATCGCGAAAGTTTGAGTCAAAAAAAATTAAAGACCTATACAATATACTTGGAATCAATAGCCGATACTGTGGGTTAATTATTTGCCATATTTTCTGACCTACCATGTATAGTGATACGAAGTTCACCGGGCCAGCTAGTACATAATATATTAGCTGTCCACCCTGACTTTGAAAGGGTATAAAGGAGGAAATGCAATTCGTATTTCGTATAAACCTTGTTCGGACCATGACAGACATAACCAAACAAAAATTTGCCAAATAGATGGCCATTCTGTAAGATAATTCTGATAAAGTGATGTGCATACGAAAATATATTCATAAGGTGTCAAGTTGAAATGTATATCAAATATACGGATCTACAGTATCTTTTGGCTGTGAAAAAAATCAAACTTGTAAGTCAACATGATCAAAAGATACGCCCATAGGTATAGGTATAGGTTTGCGCGGGCTGGTTTTCCGCAACTCTGCGCCTATTTATCTTGCATAATTGTGATTTCACAATGGAATCAAAACATATTGGGTACTTTACGATGACCTAGAATCATGAAATTTGGCCAGAAGTGAGGTCTTACAGTCAGGGCCAGAAAGTTCTCGAGTGGCGTCCGCGGACCGATAGACGAGCTGTCGGTAGGCTTCCAACAAGATGTAGTGACGACCTTGGAACGGTTGCAGGAACGCTGTGGATGCGATTGGCACATGACCGCTCTGAGTGGCGCGCCTTGGGGGAGGCCTATGTCCAGCAGTGGACGTCTTTCGGCAGAGTGATGATGATGATGACGATGACGATGACGATGACGATGACGATGACGATGACGAAGACGATGACGATGACGATGACGATGACGATGACGAAGACGATGACGATGACGATGACGATGACGATGACGATGACGATGACGATGACGATGACGATGACGATGATGATGATGATGATGATGATGATGATGATGATGATGATGATGATGATGACTATGAATGCATCTTTTACAGACATGGAGGGAAATGAGGAAAAAAGCTCGCCCCCGTGGAATTCGGTAATCGCGCTCCTGCGGGAACTATGCGTTTTTCCGGGATAAAAAGTAGCCTATGGCCTTTCCCGGGACCCCAACTATCTCCATGCCAAATTTCATCTCAATCGGTCCAGCGTTTGATGCGTGAAGAGGTAACAGACAGACAGACAAAGTTATAATATTAATATGGATATACGAGTGCCGGGAGACTAGCTGTCGGTAGGCTTCCAACAAGATGTAGTGACGACCTTGGAAAGGTCGCGGGAACGCTGTGGATGCAATTGGCACAAGACCGCTCTGAGTGGCGCGCCTTGGGGGAGGCCTATGTCCAGCAGTGGACGTCTTTCCGCGGAGTGATGATGATGATGATGATGACGATGACGATGGTGATGATGAATATTGACTATGAATGCATATTTTATAGACATGGAGGGAAATGAAGAAAAAAGCTCGAATGAGTATCAGGAAATTACAAACTGGATCAAGAGACGATTCTTCTATGAAAGACATTGACTCGAAAATTTTGTCAGTGATTGTCCATTCACCTGTGAATGTCAAAAAAAGATCTGGGGATGATGTAAGTAATTTAATGAAACTGTAAATAACTATAAATGTTTATGTTCAGTAACAAATTTAATTAAAATTAAATTGTATGGTTTATAAAAAAATAAAAGTTTGAAGTCTATTAATTAGCATCCTAAACTTAAGCACTGTTAATTTGGTACTTAAAATGGCCCTGTTATAGTACCTATAGTTAAAAATGAAAAAATCATATTGTACAGTATTATTTTTTGTTACACCCATTCACTTGTTCTGACTTTAGAATAGGTATACAAGCAAATGTATTATTGTATGTCATTACATTACAATTTAAACCTTATGCATTTGGCTTGCAGTTTCAATTTAAATAACAAGAAAAGCTTATTATGTTTATGGGTGTACCTAAACTGAAGGTAAAATACAACAACAAAATTCAAACAACTTTAATAATATATCTTGGGACAATATAATATGTTGGGACATTTCACACAAATTGACCTAGCCCCGAACTTATCAAAGCTTGTTCTATGGGTGCTAGACAACGATATAAATACTTCTATAGAGAAATACATACATATATAAATACTATACATCCATGATATTTAACACAATACGAAAATAAAAAAAGTACAGAACTGTTACGAACACCTTTTCTTTTTCTTGCAGGGGTCCAATAACCCCGATGCGCCCAGCCGATCGGGTACCAAGGGTAAGGGCCCCATCACACAGGGGACACAAGGGCGTGGAATCAGGAATTCTGACTTTACACGTTTCTTTCTTAAAAATAAGCAGTTACTTAAGGTAAGTTGGTATTCACTTAGCAATGAGATTGCAAAAGTGTACAAGGTTTCATTCCATACCATACAGAAAAAGAAACACTTAATAAATATTATAAAACCAAGAGCCAATCACAACTAACTGGCAGGTTAGGTGATAGAAAGACCAACAAATTGTCTTAGCACAAAAATCACGTACTGTGAATGGTAAGGAATAACTACAGGGTAACTTATTCCTTAAGTGGTAACAACTATTGCCAACGTACAAGTTCGCTTTTGTGCATCCATTAGTGCTGTTTGCCAATTTAGTATCCATACTAGCTTTTGTCCGCGACTTGGTCTGCGTGGAATTTGGTTACTGCGTTCACTTGGGGATTATGCGTTTTTCCATGCCTACTTACTGGTACTTTCGCATTTAAAATATTAGTATGGTTTTTCCATCGCACAAAAAAGTGTTATTTAAAAAGTGTTGATTTAAACCAATTTGTGATTTACCTATTTCCAATTGTATATAAATTATATTGTATACTTCCAGTGTGGTATTCTACTGCTGAAATTGGAAACCAATTTAAAAACAGAACAGAAGAATATTCTGCGACAGCGAAATGAATTATTAAAACAGTAAGATATTTTTTTTATTATTGTAGACGGTGATGGAAAGTGGTTACTGCCGCCGCCGCGTTTAAGTATATCTTATTAATTCATGTATTTTCATCTAGTCCAACGCCAATTTAAAAAAAAACACAAGTTATCAAATTTTAATTAACAATGTATCAATAAGTGCTTTTTCTTTGTTAAAATAATTTTTAAATTAAATTATTAACAATTTCTTTTGCAGAACCGCTTACAATCACATGGCAGACCAACCTGGCGAACCTATGAACCTCACGGATCTGCCACGACTTTCAGGGAGTAATGTACTCACGGAGGCGCAAGATGCTGCTACACCCACGTCTGCAACGCCATGCGCTGACCGACTAACAATCGCTGCTCCAAAATCGGATGCACAGAGAAAACGTGAGTACCGACAGCGTTTAGCAGCATCTAGAACACCTGCACAGGCGATAGCTGCGAGGAAAGCGGCTGCCGAAAGACAGCGCAATAACAGACTACGCAAAGCTGCTAACTGGGCTCTTGACAGTGGTTCATTAGAAGCGACTACTGCATCCTCTTCTCGGTCAGGGGCAAGGTCAAACCACGTCCAAACTGGTACTCAACGACAGCTCACACACCAACAACTCTCTGTACTCACTGAAGCGCAAGACACTGCTGCATCCACGTCTGCAACGCCATTCGCTGAGCCACCAACAATCGCTGTTCCAAAATCGTATGCTCAGAAAAAACGTGAGTACAGACAGCGTATAGCAGCATCCAGAACTCCTGCACAGGCGATAGCTGCGAGGAAAGCGGCTGCCGAAAAACAGCGCAACAACAGACTACGCAAAGCTGCTAACTCGGCTCCTGTCAGTGGTTCATTAGAATCGACTACGGCATCCTCTTCTCGTTCAGGGGCAAGGTTAAACGACGTCCAAACTGATACTCAACGACAGCTCACACATCAACAACAGCTCACACACCAACAACTCTCTGTACTCACTGAAGCGCAAGACACTGCTGCATCCACGTCTGCAACGCCATTCGCTGAGCCACCAACAATCGCTGCTTCAAAATCGTATGCACAGAAAAAACGTGAGTACAGACAGCGTATAGCAGCATCCAGAACTCCTGCAGAGGCGAAAGCTGCGAGGAAAGCTGCTGCCGAAAGACAGCGCAACAACAGACTACGCAAAGCTGTTAACTCGGCTCCTGTCAGTGGTTCATTAGAATCGACTACAGCATCCTCTTCTCGTTCAGGGGCAAGGTCAACCGACGTCCAAACTGGAACTCAACGACAGCTCACACACCAACAACGTCAAAGTTCAGTAGCAGAACCAGCACAAATAGCTGTTCAAACAGGTACTTATTCTTATCAAATTGAAGTACAACAGGCACAATCTACCTGGAACACCAAATGGGCATCCTCGATCATGAGATTCGAATTAACTTTTCTGGACAACGATTTCGGCTACACTTGTTCGGTTTGCGACAGACTGTGGTTCAAGAACGACCTCAAACCCATCACTGCGGCACAGCTAGAGGTGATCTCGGAATGGTTCATCGAAGAAAATCGACAACTGTGCAGAGAAGAATATGAAATGGTTTGCAACACTTGCAAACGCTCACTGAATAAAAAATCGATGCCGGTCCTAGCAAAAGTTAATGGATTCTCTTATCCAGACCAGCCACCAGGCCTCCCACCGTTGGATCCCATCAGTGAACGATTGATATCGCCATGTCTGCCATTTATGCAAGTGCGTCGTCTGCGCCATGATTCTTCTTATGGAATCATAGGGCAAGTGATCAACGTACCAGTAGACGTACAAGAGATGGTAAAATGTTTGCCGCGCCAATTAAATGAGGACGACGTCATTAATGTTAACACCAAGCGAAACCTTGCCCACAAATCGGTCTACATCAGCGGATACATGTCCAAAAGTACAATCAGTGCGTGGCTAACTGTACTGCAGAAGTCTCCATTATATCGACTGTACGAAATCAACGTGGATTTGTCGAGACTGCATCCTACTGTGCCGTTTCTCGATGTCATACATGATGATCCGTCCAACCGTATAGAAAAAATCTCCGCTGAAAACACGCCTGAATCTGAGATTCTCGCTTCAAGACAACATACCATGATGTGGAACGAAGAAGATTGTCTCAATATCGCACCAGGACATCAGGCAACACCTCCCAACGTCATTTATGACCGTCATACAGAAGAGTTGTCGTTTCCATCAATATACTTCGGAGAGCCCCGTCGATTCAACATGGGAGTTTCAGTAACACCTTACATGATAGCGACCAGTGAGATACGACGTCGCGACAGACGCGGAGCCACCCCTCAAAAAATTTTGTACGTTGCAATGAAATTATTGCGGCTGCGCATGGTGAATGGAATTTACAGCACGTTTCGCAATGTTTCAGTCACGAAGAATGTTACGCGACGTATGTTAGAGGACACAGAATTTCTGAAAGAATATGGTATACAAAACCTCGCGTTCATGAAGACAGTGCCAAACTCCGTCCAATACTGGGCCGCTCGCAAACGAGACCTCTTTGCAATGATTCGTCAACTCGGTAAACCAACTGTCTTCCTCACTATAAGTGTCAACGAAATACGCTGGATGAAACTGCTCACTATACTTCTCAAACTGAGCAAAAAATATCCAGGAAAAACAGCAAAACATCTCAACACTGCTGAGCGCTGTACTTTAGTGAGCGACGATCCTGTTACGTGCTGCATATACTTCTACAAGCTCGTTGGTTCCTTGATGAAAATGCTGAAATCCAAGCAGTCTTACAATCCGTTCGGCAAGTATTTGGTTAAAGATTACTTTCTTCGTATGGAGTTCCAGCATCGAGGAAGTCCACACGCACATATTTTATTGTGGTTGAAGGACGACCCACGTGAGACCGTGTCGGAAAATATGCCAAGAACCATCGATCTCGTGGAAAAAATATGTTCGGTTGCTCGAGGTGATGTGCCAAACAATTCTATATACGCCAACCAGACACACAAACATAATTTCACTTGCACAAAGCGAGGCGAGACAACTTGCAGATTCGGGATCCCGTACTGGCCTATGCCCACGACCCGTGTCCTGGTCCCGTTATCTCAATCTGATGAACGCCGCCAAACGCTACAACAGAAGGCCAAGGAGCTGCGTACCTCTCTCGGTGAACGTCAATACGCATGCATGGATGAGTTTCTTAATGATAATGGTTTGACTTACGTTTCATATCTCGATATTGTGCGTTCAACGTTGCGCAGACCGACTCTGGTGTTCAGACGAAGCTTCGACGAACTTATGACAAACACGTTCAATCCGTACCTTGCCGGCGAAGTCAATTCTAACATCGACATTCAGTTCATCTTGGATGAGCACAGCTGCGCAGAGTATGTCGTAGAGTATGTAAATAAACCAGCCCGTGGAATGGGTAACCTACGTCGTGAGCTTACCACAATGATGCAAGAGCATCCCGACCAGGACTACACAGGCCAATTGAAAGCGTTAAGTATCAAACTGCTTAACGCAGTTGAGATGTCAGCGCAAGAAGCAGCATGGTATCTACTACGGCAACCAATGAGTGAGACAAGTCGTCAAGTTGTGTACATCCCGACGGTGTGGCCGGCAGAAAGACAATGCTGCCGCAAGCGTCGTCAACAAATGGACCGCGAAGGCATCGATGGAGACAGCACCGATGTTTGGACCAAAAACATAATACAGCGATATGAAGAACGACCTGCATCTTTAGAACAAGTGTATTTGGCTGAGTTTGCTTCGTGGTATGCTAACGCTAATGATTTCGTTGATGACGATGACGACGTGCACGTGGATGACGATGAGGACTCCGAAGTTGTACCTGAAGCGAGGACGTCGAGAGCACCAAAAGAATATCGCAGACGACAGCTCGGACGAGTCATACGATACAGACGCTACGATATTGATGATACTGTTAATTATAAACGAGAGATGGTTCTACTTTACGTACAGTTTCGCAATGAAATTTCTGATATTGTTGATCAAAATAAATTTTTGCAATTATTCGACGACAACATAGACACGATTATGGATCGCCGGGGCCTATTCGAGGAGAATTTAAACATTGAAAACATCACGAAGGAACTTGAAGCGATGATGAGTTTGCAAAACGATGATAACAGCACACTCTATTGTGAAGAAACGCAGCAATGTGATGACAAAACAGCAGTATTACGAGCTTGTAAGAACCACCAACCCAGTAAAACGGGAGATTCTTGAGGTCATACATCGATTACATGGTTGCGGAGAGGACCTTTCTGCAAAGTGTCTTATGGAGACGTATATAACCGCTACACTCAGGAGCATAACTCGATGAACAACGCCTACATTGCCCGTGCCAGCACAGGTAAAGCCGCTGTACCTGTGGTGGCACTACTGTGCATTCAGCGCTTCGCCTCACAACTTCTCGCGTGACTAAACTCTTATCCACGGAGAATTTGCAAGCTTACAGAAACATGTTCGTTGGCGTCATGTTTTCGTGGACGAGATTAGCATGTTAAGTTCAGCTATTCTCCAGAAAATAAATTACCGACTGCAGCAGACTACCGGCATGTTGACATGTCTGCTAATTTTAAGGTCAAGCTATAAAATATCGTGTGAGGGATATTCAAGTGGGTTATTTGAGCCTTGAGCTGGCACAATATTGAAATTAATTATATGAATAATTTTGAATTTAATTGAAATTGTATTTCTCCAATCAAGTCGACCTACCTGTTCCGTATCCGTATACCCTTTCTTTTGACCTTATTCTTCCTCTACGCATTTTTTTTACGGGAATGAGAGCCGCTTTCGATGATTAAAGTGATCAGTAGGTATATTAGGTTAAAATTTTAATTGCAAGTTATTCCACAGAAAACTATGTTTTTGTTTATATTTGTACATGTAGTCACCATTAGATATATCTGAGCAAACATGGTAATCTAAATATCTGAACATGCACTCGTACGTCTTGAATAGGTCGTGTTCACGTAATTATGATCACTTTCTTTGCTCAGATATATCTAATGGCCACTGTCCCCACCTAAGTGCAAAATAGGCATGTTGGGCATTGCTCTGTAGGAGCAGTATTTACTGTCGTCGTTTACTACAAAAATAATTAGAGATAATACTTCGAAGAAATTGATCATTTTAATGTTTGGTGCAAAGTAGGGGAAAGGCAGGCTCGGAGGCGTGATCGATGATGGGATAATGAACGGGACGGACTGCATACAGTCCGTCCCGTCCAATCGAAATATTACTTAACAAACAGAGAAATGTACTAAATACGCGGAGAGGATAATTACCTAGATACAGCGCAGCGGGTAGTCCGGGGCAGCTCCCCGGAGAATATGGTAGTCAGCGGCGAAGGCAAGAGTGTTCCTGAGTAGGCAGGTGCCGAACCGTAGTATACGCCGTGGTAGTTGCGGGCGGTAGGATAGGACCCAGGAATTTACCAGTTTGGTCGTTTAGTAAAATGCCTTAATTTGCGTTACTGCCTGCAACATCCGGCCGCGCAAGGTGAAAATAATGACGAAGCGCTCTTGATGAGAATGGAAGGGCTACCAGAAGCATTAAATAGCTATCAAAGATGTTGTAGCAGAATACAAAATCAGCACCTATATAGGTTACAGTCAGAGGCAGTGAAAAATGTACCAATAAATAATTTAGGCATGATAATAAATTACGGTGGTGAAATGTAGGTACAGATGTGCGCTGTTAGATGGGATTAATGAAGTTTTAACCTGTATGTGGGATGTTTCGTCTTGTTGCATCGATGAAGAAGCCCAAGTACCTAAAATCACAGAGATATTATCGTGGCTCAAGTGATTTCGTCATGCAGGATTACTCATTTTGTTTCGCAATTGCATTAATCACTTATTTTCATAAACAAGTTAGAACGTAAGTAGGTAGTTACAACAAGGATTAACTTTATAGTGTTCTTCCACATTATGAGTAATAGATATGTACGGCACTTCAATAGTATCCTTTAGATATAATCGGACAATACCTTTGCATCAACAATTTTATCAATTAGGATCTTAGTTCTTAATCAATCTAAATCACCGATTTCCAGTAACCATATTGATAATCATTGCGATAAAGCCAGTAGTGGTATAAATACCCAATGTGGATTGGATCCACTTAGTACCATTTCATATATCTTCGACTGCACATAAAATCACATACGTTCTTGCTATGAAAGGTAAGGCTTGTTATTTATTTTTTTCATTATTATGCCTGCACTGTCCCACTGCTGGGCAAAAGCCTCCCTCATCCAACGCAATATATCCTGTAAGGTTGCAACAGTTGTCCAATCCTTATTGAATGTTCAGAGTTCGTTTGGTCGTTGATTATCATTTTTGGGTTCCATACCCAATGTGTAAAACATGACCCTTTTACTAAGACTCCGCTGTCCGTCCGTCTGTCTGTCTATCCGTCTGTCACTAGGCTGTATCTCATGAACCGTGATAATTAGACAGTTGAAATTTTCACAGATGATTATTTCTTTTGCCGCCATAAGCTGTAACAAGAAATACTAAAAAACAGAATAAAATAAATATTTAAGGGGGCTCCTATGCAACAAACATGTTTTTTTTGCCATTCTTATAGATAATAGTACGGAACCCTTCGTGCGCGAGTCTGGCCGGTTTATTTTATTAGTTTCTGCCCGAGAGCTAGTTTTCGTCCGCATGGAAGTCGGCTATAGCGTTCCATCTCCATAACTAATTTCATCTTAAGATTTAAGCATGAAGAGGTAACAGACATACAGACAGAGTTACTTAGGCATTTATAATATTAGTATGGATTATCCAGTGTGTGTTGCCAGTGATGACTTATGGTTCCGAGACGTGGGCGCTTACGATGGGCCTCATAAGAAGGCTCAAAGTCACTCAGAGGGCAATGGAGAGGGCTATGCTCGGGGTTTCTCTGCGTGATAGAATCAGAAATGAGGATATCCGCAGTAGAACTAGGGTCACCGACATAGCCCGAAGAATTGCGAGCCTTAAGTGGCAGTGGGCGGGGCACATTGCTTGCAGGACTGATGGCCGATTGGGCCGGAAAGTTCTCGAGTGGCGCCCGCGAACCGGGAGACGAGCTGTCGGTAGTCCTCCAACAAGAGACCTCGTGAAGGTCGCGGGAAACCGGTGGAAGCAAGTAGCACAGGACCGGTCTGAGTGGCGAGCCTTGGGGGAGGCCTATGTCCAGCAGTGGACGTCTTTCGGCTGAAATGATGATGATGATGATGATGGATTATCTAGGTATCCTTTAGTGACATAATAATCTTCTGTGTGGGGTTTCCGAATGGTTTCCAATGATGCTATCGTGTTTTCAAATTAATTAAAAAAACCTCCAATTACATAGGACTTATTCAAAATGAAAATTGATGAAGCATTACTCAACTATCAATGTGTTTTGCGTACGATATGCTCTTAAGTACTTAAATGCCACTAAGGAATCAAATGGCTATATTATTTCTTACAGGTTCAGTAATCGCACTATTCTGTGCGGTAGCATTGGTTCACGCGGAAATAAACGAGAATGGATGTCCCATTAACCCAGCCATCGATATTTTGAAGCCGCATCCGAACTGCAACAAATACTACCAGTGCACGGATGGAGAGCTCTTCGAGCGACAATGCCCCTCCACTCTGGTCTTCAACGTGGAGACTCAAGAGTGCGACTGGGCTGAGAATGTCGACTGCGCGAATAGGTTACCCGCGGGTCCTGACAGCAGCGAAGAAACCAGCCAACCTGACAACGGCGGAGGTCACAACGACCCCGGCTTAGCGCCTGAAATATGCGCCGCCGCAGGCTCCGACGGAGTCCTTGTTGCACATGAAAATTGCCACAAATTCTACGAATGTCACAGTGGTGCCCCGGTGGCCCATAAATGCGCGTCTAACCTGCAATTCAACCCTAGCATCGGAGAATGCGACTGGCCCGAAAACGTCAATTGCGGTGACAGGAATCCTGATGGTGGAAACGGAGAGGGTGGAAACGGAGATGGGGATAATGGTGGGAGCGGAGATAGCGGTAATGGTGGAAATAATAACCCTGTTGAAGCTCCTGAAATCTGCGCCGCTGAGGGATCTGACGGCGTTCTCGTAGCCCACGAAAACTGCAACCAGTTCTACGAATGCAGCGATGGTGTACCAGTGGCTTTCACTTGCTGGGGTAACCTCCTCTTCAATCCCGCTAACGACCAATGTGACTGGCCCGAAAATGTCAAGTGTGGTGAAAGAAACCCCGAGGGTGGAAACAATGGAGGAGATGGCGGCAATGGTGATTCCGGTAACGGGGATAGTGGAAATGGAGACAACGGCGATGGTGGAAACGAGGACGGTTCACATAGCAATCCCGGCCAAGCTGACGAAATCTGCGCTGCTGAAGGATCCGATGGTATCTTGGTTGCTCATGAGAACTGCAATCAATTCTACAAGTGCTCTGAAGGGAAACCTGTAGCGCTAGATTGTCCTTTGAACCTCTTGTACAATCCGAGCAACCAGCAGTGTGATTGGCCTGAAAATGTCAACTGTGATAGTCGCAATGCTTTCAGATCATACAATAAGCATCTTCGCCAGTCGCCACGCGCGTAGAATCTAATTTCCCTTTCCCAATAAGTAGCGTGTAGGGTCTTAACAAAGTGCTTCTGAAATTCAAGATATGACAGTGATATTATAAATTGAGCGGACTATAAACCGAGTGCTCCCAAATTTCTAGATAAAACAGTGATGTTAGGTACAATTTATTGTAAAACAATTTTTCCGACTAAGAAAATAAAATATTTATCCTATCTCAAATATCCTTGTTTTCTTACCACATAATTATATTTACATAAAAAAGTGTTTGTTACGTAATTTAATCGTAGTGGATCATTAACATTTTTAGATGGTTATCGAAATAAATACACATAAAAAAAACATTGCATGTAAAAACATCCAAGTCTAGTACCTAATGATAAACCAAGTCGGTTATAATAATTTCACAATATAAAATGTATTCCTCTACTTTTAAATAATAGGCAAGTAGGTGGGAATCGAGTTCCGTGGACACGTCACCGATACTGACTATTACGAATATAACCGACTTCTACATACATTTCGAAACTTTTTTGTTTTAAGGAAACTAGCTAAATATATAGAACTCTATAATAATTAATCAATTTCTATGGATACTGTTCAATTTGTTTAAGATAACGTTCACAAATATGGAAATAAGTTCACAAGTTCATAAGTCATAAGTAAGTGAACTGAGACTTGTAATTTGTGTAAATA
Organism: Aethes cnicana; assembly: GCA_963971205.1. Classification (NCBI taxonomy): domain Eukaryota; kingdom Metazoa; phylum Arthropoda; class Insecta; order Lepidoptera; family Tortricidae; genus Aethes; species Aethes cnicana. The sequence continues at coordinate 9,027,709 of OZ020286.1, forward strand.
AATGTACAAGGTGAGCTTGTTTAAAGACAAAGTAATAAAACAAATCACTTATTCAGTAATTCATTTAATTGACATTTGTGTATGTGTGTGTGTTGGAGGCACGATATCTAGAATCGAGGAGCGAATCTAGCCTCAGCATGCTTGTTAAACGACGCCACGCAGCCTGCATCCACGGGCCAGTCGCAAACCTGAAAAATACATTAACAAAGTTAAAACAGCTACTGTATTTGTATTATGAACCCCCGAAAATGCGTTTCGTTTTCACGCATAGACAATGTGAACCCTCACATTGTCTATGCTTTGTCTGTGCCATTCGTGTAAAAAAGTAAATAACTAATGATGACGTAATCATCATCTAGACCCCCCCCCCCTTGGTGCTTACGTAATACTTGAACGGCCCCCTATAGATTACAGGAAAATTATTAAGAAGTCCATGGTATTTGTAATCTATCATATAAAAGAGCTTATCCTGTGAAACGGTTTGAATATCTACTTTTTAATTGGACAAAGTATAACTCACACATACACACACATCCAGTGGCGGATCCAGGAGGCTAGGGGCTCAAGCCCCCCCCCCCCCACAAATCATCTCAATGTATTCGTGACCAAACTTTATTTCTTCATCGTATGATTTCATTACCAAATGCCATTTAAATAAGTTCAACGGTAATGTGAAGAGGTAACAGACAGCAGATAGAGTTATACTTTCGCATTTATAATATTAGTATGAGTTCGTATGGATATTAGTAATGGATTAGTTATATGGATATTAGGTAAGATGCCCTGCCTTCTATAGGTAGCTTACCTATAGAAGGCAGGGCATCTTACTGCATCAGGGCGTATGGATTACATAGAATAGGCTTAAGTAGGTACCTGAATTTCTCTGTTAAAGTGCAGAGTTGGCGGGCACGCCCTCCGTTCCTTTTGGCCCCAAACACAGTAGTAGAAGCCGTTGCAGTCGTCCTCAGCAGGGAGGAGCCAGTGAATATGAGGGTTCACTGGGCAACCGTTCTCGAGGAACTCGTTTTCGGGTTCGGGCTCGGGTTGGACTTCAGGTTCAGGCTCAGGCTGGACTTCAGGCTCCGGTTCTGGCTCAGACTCGGGTTGGACTTCAGGTTCTGGCTCTGGCTCAGGCTCGGGCTGTACTTCAGGCTCCGGTTCTGGCTCAGGCTCGGGCTGTACTTCAGGCTCCGGTTCTGGCTCAGGCTCGGGCTGTACTTCAGGCTCCGGTTCTGGCTCAGGCTCGGGCTGTACTTCAGGCTCCGGTTCTGGCTCAGGCTCGGGTTCAGGCTCTGGCTCAGGCTGGACCTCTGGTTCAGGCTCCGGCTCTTGTCCCGGAACATTCCTATCCCCGCACTCTACATTAGCCGGCCAGTCGCACTCCCAAGTGTCAATGTTGAAGTAAAGATCGCCCCAGCAGTTTAGTTCCACCGGCTCTCCGTAGGTGCACTTGTAGAACTTGTTGCAGTCAGCGTGAACAAGAAGCTTCTCCTGAGACCAGTCCGCAGGGCACTCGTTGGCAGCTGCGGCCACGACGGCCAGTAATAAAGCTGCTGCTATGCCTGGAAATGAATTTCTAGATCAATAAAGTGGCTTAAGGAGTTTGAATGTATGACGTCATATAGTGCTTAATGTTTGTGGCTCTATAGTCATTAGTGTTGTTACGACGTGTAATTATGTGTAATCTAAAAAAAAACAAGATATTTTGCTTCGGACTCTATTAGCAGTATTTTTTAGACGGTTAACATTTCATAAAGTCAAAAATCTACAGTAAAAAAATGCTACAAAAATACGACATTTGTTTTATCGGTTTGATATAGATTTACTCTATTTTTCACTTCAGTAATTCAGTCACTATAGTTCTACACTAATTTAGACGTTAATAAGATTTGATTTACCCTTCATGTTGTTTAGTTTGAAACGAACTTGTAGTGATTGGTGATGGGTAGCTTTATACCTTTTTCGAAGAGTACCTATACTTGAAGATTGTGTTATAAAGATAATGCGAATGCGTAATACAGTAGCTAATCGACCATTGCGATGCGGCTCAAAAAATGTGGATACTATTAGGTTTTGAAAACTTCCCTATAATGGTCAGATGGTATAAATTGAACTACTTAAATTTATATAGAGCACCTACACTGAAAGAGCCGATTTTTCTATAGTATGATAAATTTCATTTGTCGAATGGGTTACCTAATTACCTATCTACTCAGATAGTCCATATTATTTAAGTTAACATTAGAACTTAGTTAAGTGGGTAAATAGTTCAAAGCCTTATTTGTTAAAACTTTTCATAACTTCATTTGTATTGTTATTATTAACTCACTTTAAGCTTATTTAATTTTGTGATAATACTCATAGATTTTTGGATTTGATACAATGAAAGAGCGCTGCTGTCTGAGATACAGATTCAACAACCTAGTTCAGACACAGTCGAGTCATTATACGACGAAAATGAAAATCTATTTATTACCTTAAGATTATATGGCTTGTGCTTCACTTTTTTTGAGAACCAATAAAGTTATTATTATTGTTATTATATTATAGGCAGAAGCCATTATTTAGAGAGAAGAAGAAGATAGTCCATACAAAATTTGATCTTGTCCCGGAATAAAATCTTGTATGGACTATTCAAAGAATAAACTTCATCAGATCATTAAAAAAATAGCCTTAAATAGCTAGTGTGCTTATTCTACGATTCGTGAGCCCCATATTACAGAGGTAGATAATATGAGAATTCGCACTAAACCCTGATTAGAGGTTGATACGAACATTTCCTATTCCTATTTAAATGCGATAAAAACTGAAATCACAGTCGTTGTGTACGATATTTACAATACGATTAAAAAACAAAATTTTGAATTACTTACCTAATTGAAAAGTTCAGATAGGTAGGTACGAGTACATATGCGCGGCGGCATGTGGCAAAGAAGCTTCGTCGAGATTAAAGAGATATTATCTGGGTGGCCGAGCTTTGCTCGAGTGAAAATAGCTATACTTATTAATTTTCCCAGATATGAGACCTAGGTAGATCGATTTGTGACCCCCGAAATATATACCCGCCTATATACGTACCGAATTTCACCGAAATCGTTAGAGCCGTTTTCGAGAACGAGATTGCAAATAGAGAGAGATTAAAAATGTAATTGCACGTCTAAAATATAGGATTTCGTTTAGTGGGTAAGTAGTATCGTTTCACTGCAAATTAGATTCACTAGGTAATATCAGCCACAGTTTAAGTTAGAGTAGCTAAACAGTCAAATAGCTCAAATTGACTTACAAACGCTCTTAGATAATAATAGCGTGTCGTGTGTAATAAGAATTTCAGGTATTTAACTTCGCCTATTTCTACTTAGGCTTTTTTTGCAGTACCTACGTATCTTCAAACACATACTTACCTCAAAGACCTCTAGTTACTCATACAACTAGCCATCTTTCCCTGCGTGCCACCTACTAGGATCCACCCTATAGGATCACAGGATAAGTAGGTCGTTTCAGTGAGATTTTCGGGGGAGGGGGTCGACTCCTGGCGCCGGCCCGGCGGGCGCCCGCCTCCGCGGCGGGACCGGCCGCACGACGGCAGTTTGGCACCGCATAGACAACTAGAATCAGGATACCCTGTTTTACAACACTTGTAACAATTGTAACGAGCCAGTTCGGAACATATGAACTCTACAGTGCGCTCCTAATGTTATCTAGTTAAATATGAGGTTGTTACAAACACTGTTGTTAGTGAGTGTGTTTGTAAATACTATATGTGCTAAACAGAAAAACCTAAACAACACGGTGTCAGTAGAACAAATAAAGAAAGACCTGGAAAAGTATGAGGAACATTTACTAAATATTAGTAAGAACAGATCGAAGGGTAATCCGTTTGTGGTGACTGATGACGGCCAGGAGTATGTTAAGCCTCTGCCGGAACCCAAAAAGGAAGTCAAGATGATGATCACTCCCGAGGTGTAAGTACTCGAATAAAATGAAATAAGTCTCGAAACTCTAGCAAACATTCTGAAGGAATGCAGGATCTAAACTAAATAAAATACAGTATGTAAATCACACATGTGTCTGTAGACCGATTTTTATCATTACCTACTCTTTGTTGCGTAGGTACAATTTCATGCTGATTCATGTATAAAATTTTCAACAATAGTTATCGAAACATTATCTACATACTTGCATATATTTTAGCCATGTCCATATCCTATAATATTGACATCTCTGTACTGTAGGTATGCCATCGTAAAAACGGGATCCTCTATAAAGGGGCTCAACTCATAGGTACCTACTTTGGCTGTTACTCGTAAAGCTTATCTTTCCCGATAAGTTCCCGATGTGTGATATAATTTGCGATGATAATTAATAGCTACTTACTGTTATGTTTATCAAGTCATTTGACTAATTCCAATTAGCTACCTAAGATATTCGACAGTAAGCTGCATTAATCCGCGTGATGATCGAGTTTACGAAGTAATCCTATAGCGAACGGAATAGGAATTTCACTCTCTTTTTGGATAAACCTGTTATTCGGGACGACAAAGTGACGGCTAAGTGAGTCGGTAAATCCCAAACGTAGTTCGGCGCATACTGTAGAGATAGCTAACCTCGCCCAATCTATTCGTGAACGTGTATGAGCGAAGCAGAAAAATCAGTCGCCCTACTCCAAATTTTGCAGAGTCCAAGGATGGGCGGAAACCATAGTGCAGAAGTTGATCAACACAGAAAAGTACGTGGTTCGTCGGAAGGAGCTACTAGAGGGCTTCGTGAACGTTAAGGCTGGAGTTCGGAGCGGAGCGGCCATAGCCGATAAGGCTGCGGCCGCGTTCAGGGACCTCCTAGAGAAACGCGCGGGGGCGGCAGAGGCCATCATGAGGAAAGCTGAGCAGATGCAGAGCAAAGAGATGGCGCCAAAGAATTACAAGTTCCATTACAGTTATGTAAGTTGAATTGAATTGGGTTCATTTATTTTATTCATTACCTAGTAGGTAAATAGGAACCATGCTTAGTAGGTAGAGAGATATAATTTACATACTTACTTAACTGTTAATAACTCCATATACAGTCCAGTTTCCCAACATGAACGCACTTTTGCACCTTACTCCGTTGTAACAAGGTCCAAAAGTGTAGGTACATATATTAATGAACTTGACTGTACCTCTCTCTACAACGTGCACTGAGATTAGCCTATACTCAATTATCAATATTTATCAATTACAATTCCATAGATCATAGATTAATCGGGCTAGGCTAGATATACATAGATTTTTAGACAACATATTTACGTAGGTTCAGTCAACCTCATATATTCAAAACCACCAGGTTTGACTTGACCTACCCTCATGGAGAGGGTCGGGGGTTCGAATACTGCTCGCACCTCTGAGTTTACTTACTCGCGGACGTCTTTTGGCTGAAATGAAAAATGATGTGGGGACTATAGCCAAAACCCTCTATTGATGAGAGGAGGCCTGTGCCCAGCAGTGAGAGGTAAATAGGCTGTTGCGACGGTGGTGGTGGACTCTTGGATTTCTGGCAGTGAAAGTGTTACCTCCGGTGCTTCCTCAGATGCTGGGCGAAAACAAGCTGGTCCCCACGAGGCCGCAGGACCTCGAGTGGGCGCACGTGTGGCTTCCTAAATGCCGCTCGCCGGGCTACGTCCCGCTGCGGGCGAGCTCGCATTTCGACGCCGACGTCTCGCTCGACCTGAGCAGCGTGCACGTCGCCGCCGAGGTGTTCGACTGCAGTGAGTCAGCCTGACCTCCTAGACCGTTGCAGAATTGGTCTAAGCCCCACGAGACAGCGAGACAGCGAGTGAGCGCACGTATGCTTCCCGTAGTGCCGCTTCGACGACTTTAACTGCAGTAACTCAGCCTGCCTCGTCCTGCCTAAGACCACGAATCGGCGAAAGAAGCGTAGTACGCCCTGTGACTAGATGGAGCTGGAGCGATGACTTACGCAGGGTTGGTGGCAGAAACTGGAAGCTAATAGCTGAAGACCGAGCTAAGTGGCGATCAATGGGAGAGGCCTGTGTCCAGCAGTGGACTGATGCAGGCTGATGATAATGATGAACTCAGTCTGCCTGATCTAATAGGCCATTTTTCAGAGCCATTGGCGTACAGCCGTCCCCCCTGAGCCACTAATTGTGCTTGGGACTCATCATTTCAAGTGAAAGAAGTCCACTGCTTGACATTTCTGTTTGTCTTATGAAGCATCTCTTTATAGATCGTGAAGTCCAACGGGAAATGTACTGGTCGGAGCAACTCCTCTCAGTGTTCCGTGACAACTACCGCCGAGACGCTTCTCTAGGATTTCAGTACTTCTGCAGTGCCAAGGGCTTCTTACGGCATTATCCAGGTAAGTAGGTTCGCTGCGTAAAAATCCCTATCTCATTACTGTCATGACCATGTCCTGATCAATTGGTGCAGACTATCCAGAGCAGCCGCTGCTTTCGATCGCTCTAAGCCTTATCATAATTATGGTTGATGCAGTAGGTTATCGATCGGTAAAGATTATCATCGTTATTCCAGCGGCGTCCTGGGAGAGCATGTTCAAGTTGCCCATAGAGCCGACAGACGAAGGCGACACTCCTGATAGCGTGTACGACTGCCGCCTAAGACCCTGGTACGTGAGCGCAAGCGGCGCGCCACGAGACATACTCATCATGATGGACGCTTCGGGCTCTATGTATAATTCCTCCAACAAGGTGAGTTCTAGAATACGTACTCATACTCATACCTACTCAGAGTAAGAGAGTAGGCTCTTACTTAGTGAATTTATGGAATCATCTGTCAGCCGAGAGACATCCACTGCCTGTACATAAGCTCTTGTATCACGTCTGACCTTTTTTACGCTGGATCTTTTTACTCCTCCTATTCGAAAGGGAGTATACTGTTGCCCGTTTAGAGGGAGCAATGTACAATTTTGCTCCCTGCTGCTAATGTTTTTCTCATAGGAGTGAAAAGCAGGGTGTACAACACGGTAGCAAGCACAATTATACACCTTAGTTATTACAGCTTAGTTATTACACCTTAGTTGACGTAGCTTGAAAGTTGAACACCTCGCTCGACTCGGGACTCTATACTGGCTCACCCGCGATAAAAATAAGTAAGTAAGTATTTATTCGTTGTAAATTCGTAACCTATACAAAAAGTGATAAAATAACATTAAGTAGTTTCTGAGATAATCTATTTAGAAATTAGATAGTCATTCTACTGACTCAATGTGATTACTTGCTATTTATACGCACCATAGCTTGGAAACTATAACTCGTATTCCCAAACTTCCAAAGGTGATAGCGGAACAATTCACCCTGGCCCTATTGAGTGCGCTGACTGACGACGACCAGGTGAACGTGCTTCGGTTCAACGTGACTATCAAATCCGCCATCCGGTGCTTCGAGGACATGCTTATTTCGGTCAGTATAGGCACAAAATATTTAATATATTATCAAATACGTACAGAATGGCTACGGAATCACCCGCCTGAATCTAACCCGCGCGCAACTCGCGCCCGACTCTCCTTACCGTCATTTCTTTCGTCCGGAGATGGTGAGTAATTCGTTGGCCAGCGTAGTGGTACACACACATCTACAAGTGTACAGACGTAGCCCAAAGCTACAAAGGCAGGTTTCTTTTATTAGACTCTTTTTCAATGTTATTAGACTTTCCTTGATTATTTTTCAACAACATACAACTTTGAGCTCATTCAGAAATCATAATCACGAAATTATCGACAATACAATACAAATACGGCATAGTCTATGAGTTGATATTTTTCGCTCTATGCGGCATAGAGCGAAAAATATCAGCAACCGTGTCATCGTCTGAAACCAATCCGCAGGCTAACCACATAAACACGGCAGCGATCATGTCCACAATGAAGTACCAGTCTTGTCGCAACGCCACCAACATGACGCGGGTACTCCGGCACGGGGTCACAATGCTCCAAAGGCAACGGGACAGGAAAGACCGCCGCGCGCCCTGCCAGCAAGCCATCGTCCTTATAACTGACACGCTAAACGAGAATTTCACGGAGAAGATGAAGGAATTGGACCCGAATGGGACTATAAGGTGGGTAACAGGAATAGATAGGTACCCATTGGTGGTTGTTAATCAACGCCATTTTGAAATACAAAAGCCGTCACTTACACGCTGGGTGCTAAAGCGAATATAGATCACGGCAGTGGCAATGCTAGCTAGCTTTTGCATACGGCTCTGCTTGGAATTTCGAAAAGTTTAAGGTACCTTTCAAGTGTAATATGGGCAGGTTGTTCGTGATTTGGCTTCACGATCGGTACGGCGTGAGGGACGGCAGCCGGGCGTACAGCGACCAGCTGAGTTGCACCACTGACGGGTACTTCGCTGAGCTCATTACTGCCGCCGATGTCACTCAGCAGGTTCGTTGTTGGTTGCTTTGAGAATACAAAAACTGATTTTTTAATACGGTTGCTCTTAAAGCACAGAATATTGAATAGTACTACATACAGAATGGCCACGGAATCACCCGCCTGAGCTAGCCGGCGCGTAACTTGCGCCCAACTCGCCCTTATTTGGTTTCATCCGGAGATGGAGAGTGAATCGTTTTCCCGCATACTGGTACACACACATTTACAAGTGTACAGACGTCCTCGCACGCACACAGACGTCCTCGCAAACATTGACACTTCATTCGAATTGTGTTTGAAATCGTGCTTTTATAGGCCGTGTCCGCCCTGTGCTTAAAGTTAACATTTTGATACCTGCTAAATCAAAAGCAGCATTCTGGCATTTCCTGATGGCAAAAGACCGGTCTGAGTGCTATCTTTGGGGGTTGTCATTTGAGACACCTATAATTTACCTATAGTGTACGTGGCTGACATGATGATGGTGATCTGATTTTGATTTTGTTGCGATCGGAACAAAATCACGATATGATACTCGGTACATCGAAACTGCCCGAGCTGACAGCTGGTAATGATAACTGGTAGCGGATGGGGTTTAAAAAACCTCGTAAGTTTACCTATTCCCCAACGATACACACATAATTACGGAAGACAAGTAGGTAGAATGGTTGCAAAATGTTGTTTTACTGGGGCTCTATTCGAAACATTACATAGGGTAAGGGAACTCCCATATCCCTACCGTCAAGTCTGATGATGGCGTTGAAATCGAACTTTAATTAGCTAGATTTTAAGTACGATTTGAGTGCCGTGATGTTTGGACGTTCCATATACCTCTAGCTTCTCAATGAAATCCCTTTCGCATCCAGAATGAGACCCTGATGAATATTATTTTGTCTTCAAGGTCATACAAGTGCTGCGTGTCTTGGAGCGCCCTCTAGTGTTGCAGAGGAAGGAGCGACTCGTCGTTTACAGCGACGTTTATGCACATCTTGAGGTAAAAAAATTGCAGCGTTTAGAGTAGAAATAGAGAGATGTAGAGGGTATTAAACGCAATGTTGATGGGAGATAAATGTATTGCATATCGGTGCCAGTGACTGCATAAAAAAGATGACATGAGTTAGTTTAGCTCGCGACTACATGTGATATCTTACCCCGCCCCACAACAGCCTATTTTAGTCCCAATGCTGGGCACAGGGCTCTTCTCATCACGACAGGGTTTTAAGTTTTAAGGCATTCACTGCCACTTTTGTTTTACGAACTTTCGCCAGGTGCCACATCTGTCATTAAGGGAACATTGCAACGCACATGTGCATTCAAGCCACTGCGGGAAAGTCAGCAAAACGCACATATGCGTCGGTGGCAGTGAATGCGTTAACTAAAGGCCTCTCGCGGGCCCAGTTTGAGGACTGGGGACTTCACACACATCCTTGAATTAAGTACTTGCAGATGCGTGCAGGTTTCCTCAGGGTGTTTTCCTTCTCCGAAAAGCTCAGTGGTAAATTCAAATTGAATTTCGCACATAAGTAAACTTAGAGGTGCGAGCCGGATTGGAATACCCGATCCTCTGCATGCAAGGCGGAAGCCACCATTGTGATACCTTACACCCATTAAGTTATAGCAGAACACAACTAAGAAGGCGCGCGGCGAAGCACTTAAGCCGCTGACGCAGAGTCTGTTATTGCTTAACCCGCGCGCCTTCTAAGTTGTGTCGTGCTATAAGTACTATTACGTCACCCTTGGCCGTAAAGTGGGACTTTCTGCCCGCTACGCGCCGGGAGAAAATCTCACTTCCTGGCCAAGGTACGTAAAACTTTAGACAAACCACGGGCGGTAATTCGTAGGGCCCCATAGATCGCATATGACATGACAAACATCTGCGATCTAAGACATTAAAGAATTCACCGCCCTAGGCCTGTAATGTACTATTTTTCAGCATCGTGTCAGCCCTCTCAATATTTCATTAAGAATTCACCAATCGATGTTGTGAAGACCAGACGGTATCTTCGTCATTCTACCTACATTACTCATCAAATCAAATCAAATTCGTTTTGTTCCAAATTCAATGAGTCAATGATCAGTCAATGAGGGCTTCCTCTATTTTTACCGCCATCAGCTCAAAATTGCGAGCGAAGAATTGCGAGCCTTAAGTGGCAGTGGGCGGGGCACATTGCTCGCAGGTCTGATGGCTGATGGGACCGGAAAGTTCTCGAATGCCGTCCGCGAACCGGAAGACGAGCTGTCGGTAGGCCTCCAACAAGATGGAGCGACGACCTCGTGAAGGTCGCGGGAAACCGGTGGAAGCAAGTAGCACAGGACCGGTCTGAGTGGCGTGCCTTGGGGGAGGCCTATGTCCAGCAGTGGACGTTCTTCGGCTGAAATGATGATGAGCTCAAAATCAATCATGTCCAAAACCCGTCAAAATATATAGAATGTTAGTTTAAATGGACTGTAGGTAATAAAGTTATGATTATTTCAGGATCCTAGGAGAAGCGAGTATTTCTGGACGTTAAAAGAGAATAGAGAGCAAAGTTACCGCTACATACAGTTACGGCGCGACAAGGAGAAACTGTTGAATGGCTCTCAGCCCGTCAAAAATTACTTGCATGAAATCAGCCTTGTAAGTTATTTTATCGGGTCTAACTAAACTTATAAGTATTAAGTATTATGTAAAAATGTACCCATTAAGTACTATGTAAGTATTATTTGCAGATACATTCTTAAGGTTTTTTAATAGGCGGGTAGCGCATTTGACAGTGTTCACTTGTTTAGGGCCTATATTCGAAATCTACGATCGCTCACGCGTCAAGTTGAACTTTAAATCTAGCTGCTTAAAGTTCACGCGACGCGTGAGCGATCCTATAGGGAAAAGCGAGATCCCTATGGAAAGACTTCGAATATAGGCCCGGCTAGTTTTTCAAATGGCGCCCGAAGATGTGGAGGAAGTTGAAAATCTATAGCCGAAAAATTGTTTCAGGATCAATACGGGCAATACTATGAAGGATTAGACGTTAACTATCGTATGCAAATCAGTGTTTCAGTGCCGGTATTCGAAAGCACCACCGCGGAAGTATGACTCATTTCGATATCTAACAATAATGATTAATTGATTAACGTTGTTTTCTTGCGAAATAATAATGTCGAAGTATTTTTCCAGAACGTCTCCATACTACTCGAAGAAGTACGTATTGTTTTATTATATCAATATGTATGTTATCCGAGTTCAACGTGCCTTTGAGCAAATTTACTCTCATTGGTTGGTATCCCTTTTTTTAGAAAAACCTTAATATTAGCATAGCAACACTCGAAAGGATCGGAGACAGTAAAAAAGAGATCTACTAAGTACAGTATCAGTGCCTTATATTAGCTTGATCTGAGATGTTTTACCGGTTTTATTAGGTCCTCGTGTAACTAACTAACACCACTATGTAAGGAATCTTGCAAGTTAAATTTAACCCACTTCTAATTATCGTACAGTCGAGTTCATTAATATGTGTACACTTTTGGACCTTATTACAACGTGGTAAGGTGCAAAAGTGTATATATATTGGCGAACTCGACTGTACCATGATGAAACTTGGCAGGTACATATATGTACTTAACTTGGATAACAATGTAATAATATGGTACTACTGAGCTGATCTGATGATGGACCTAGGAAGTGGGCACGGAAATGTCAAAGCGTTGTTTTAGTTTCTTAAACTATTAATTTATTTTATAAATAAGTTACGATATATATGTATGTCGTTAATTATGAATTGCAAATTCCTAAACGTTACACAACATTATATTTGAACATTGTATTTCAGGAAAAGAAGAGGACGGCCACAAGAACGGTAAGCACTTAACTTATTTGATTATTTTGTCGTCGCTACTTAAATTAACCAAAATACAATTTTTTCAGTATCCTGTAAACCGTCTTTTGGGTGTGGCTGGAGTCGACATACCTATAGATCATTTGAAGCTCATCCTACCTTTCTACCAGGTACGTAAACAACGGTTATGTGGTCTCTACCTATCCCAACAGGAAAGCGGCGTGCCGTGAGTTTATGTATGAACGTATGTAAACAGGAAGCCGTGGTGGCCTAGTGGTTTGACCTACCGCCTCTCATGCAGAGGGTCGAGGGTTCGATTCCGGCTCGCACCTCTAAGTGTACTTATGTGCGAAATTTAATTTGAATTAACCACTGAGCTTTTCGATGAAGGAAAACATCTTGAAGAAACCTGCACGCATCTGCGAAGTAATTTAAAGATGTGTGTGAAGTCGCCAATCCGCACTGGGTCCACGTGGGGACTATAGCTCAAAACCCTCTCGTGATGAGAGGAGGCTTGTGCCCAGCAGTGGGACACATATAGGCTGCAGTAGTAGTATGTAAACATCGTCTAGAGTCACTTAAAAAGTTTTGTACATCGCATAATTGCATGAGCGATGGGTACACAGTACATTTTGATAACGTGTAGGTACTTTGTAATTGATTCTTCCGGGTTGATATTGGTTACAAGTAATTACAATTAGGTTTAAGGATCCTACAGATAAAGAGTACTTTCAGTGTCCGGCATCGGTTCCACAGTATGAAGGTACAAGAGAGATAAGCCTTAAATGTATTAAGTATATGGCACAATACAATTAATATATTTTAATAATATAAGTCTGTAGAAGAAGTCGCGTCTGAAACTTGAAAATTAAAAGTCGAGGGGACTATATGAACGATATTGAACACAAAATAACGATTTTTAGAAAAAAATACTGTATGTGTGTAATGTATGTATCTTCGGATTTAACTCGAAAAGTACAGGACGGATTGCAACAAAATTTGGTACGGGGGTAGTTTATAACACTGGTCAACATATAGGCTTAATTTTTATCCCGTAAAAACGCATAGTTCCCGCGGTAATGGCTATTTCCGAATTACACGCGGATTAAGTCGCGGGCAGAAGCTAGGTTGCAATTAAATAATAGACTTGTCGAGATGTCGATGGCTCAAGAGCGATATGATATCGCCATGATATCGCGCCTCATATCGATACATCTGATACAGGTTAGTTCGTTGGATAGTATAGGTATAGCACGACACAACTTAGAAGGCGCGCGGCGAAGCACTTAAGCCGTTGACGCAGAGTGTATTATTGCTTACTCCGCGCGCCTTCTAAGTTGTGTCGTGCTAAGTATACACGGGTAATTCTTTTTATGTCATTGTTATGGGCAAATTATTGAATCTGATTTTTCATTTCTACCTACTAGCCCATAGATAGTAGGTAGGCATGAATATTTGTATTGATATATTTCTATTGACCTACCGTAAATGAGTAATTTTGTCTCTTTCTTACTTTATATCTGTCTGTCTGTTTGTCAAAGTTAATCTCCGGCACTCCTAAACCGATTTTAACGCAGTTTTCAACGGTAGCTAGAGAATCATTCAGAGTTATGTAAACCTATATCTATGTTTATTTGATATCGGATTAGAAGTTATCGCAATTTTTGTATTTCATGCGGACGAAGTATTTATTTATTATAATTTGTTTGTTGCTAGCGCGCAAATACTCGTTGATAGTGATTATGAGATTTATAAGATAAACTAAAATTCCATGTACGTCTTATCTTGTGTAGTTTTGATTTTGACTACGCACGTTTACTATAGGTAAATACCAACTTGTCGACCAGTTTCAAAAAGTCCTTTGTACCTACTAAGTATAACAGCGAGAGGTATACCGTATACGCCCGTCTGCCTTCAATTCAAACAAGAGACTCGTGCAAGTAGGGTTGTCATATGTCAGGATTTGGCCTGACATTTAAGTCTTACTGACCCTTTCTTTGTCAGAATTGCGGACGGACTTGGAAAGTGTCAGGCTTTTTCAGGAATCAAAGAAAAAACATAACGAAATGTATTCCTTTTTACGATTAAGTAATTTATTGCAAAGTTTATCTACACAGAAATGATAAATGTAAGTGGCAATTACAATAATATTGCTTTGACAATCATTTGAAATTGACAAATTAGCTAGGAAGATCTCTTTCGCGCGCCGTCGCACCGTTAGAGCTACTTAACTTCCTATACCCAGCTCAGCCGTCACTGTCACTCGTGCAACGAGTGAAAGAGAAAGCGCTACGCACAGAACGCCCGATTTAGTTAGTATTTGACGCGTTTTAATTTCTATAAAAATACCGTCTAAAAACATGGCATTTATAAAGCTGTCAATGTATGCATATAATATGGATAATATTTCTGTTATATTTAGTTTTACACTGTTTGATATAATAAACTGGAGTAAAGTTGGATTAAAGGTCCGAGTTAGAGGTTACTTTGGAATTAAATTTTGTCGAGCGAAGTTTCGTGAAACGTGTAACGAAAGCTGTCAATGTAAGGATTATATAATCAAATATAACACATGTTTTTTGCATATTTTTAACTTTTAACATTTCTTAGAAAAGTATGATCTTACATGAGCAATTTGACGATGCTCGATCAGGGAACGGCCTCAGGATTCTTAGGGCGATGGCCCTTAGGTGGCACACCGCCAGTACACCGTACCTACAACACGATACAAATATTTAAGACTAGTTGTGCTTCTTCGTCTTCGAACTTCGTCTGCGTGGATTTGGAATATAAGATTTATAATAACAATAATAATAAGAGATTTTATTCACCAAAAAGACAAATAAAGAAACAAGCAGTTGAAATTACAAAAAGATGGTGGCGAAAAGGATGGTAGACTCAGCGATAACGCTGTTTTTCAGTCTCCAACCACTAATCTAAACGTAGACTAACTTAAACTTAAAAATACTTATGATAACTTTTCTTTCCAATATCCGATTTTAATCAAACGAATGAGGCTCTATCTACCTTCGAAAACTGCATTCAAATCGGTTCAGTAGTTCCGGAGATTAACTCTTACACACAGACAGACAAACAGACAGAAAGAGAGAGACTGAAAAAATACCCTTTTACTATTATAGTACAATACAATACACAATACAATACAATATACTTTATTGAACACCACACAATCAAGGAACAGTAGACATTATGTAATTACACAAAAAGATATGGCATACAGCAGGCAGGTATATAGTATAGTATTTTAGATAGATAGATAACGGGGAAAGTGATTTGATGAACTTAGCGATAGTGACTGATACCTTGTGGGGCTTACTGTACAATCTGTGCTTATTGTACAATCGAGCTCATTCATATGTGACCACTAGCTTTTCCCCGCATACGCAGAAATATTAAAAAATAAAATCCCGATTTTTCCCGTTCCCGTGGTAATTTTGCAAAATCCTTTCTTAGCGGATGCCTACGTCATAACATCTACCTGCATGCCAAATTTCAGCCCGATCCGTCCAGTGGTTTGGGCTGTGCGTTGATCACTATGTCAGTCAGTCAGTCACCTTTGAGTTTTATATACATATTTAGATTTTCGTACCTTATTACAACGGAGTAAGTTGCAAAAGTGTATATATATCATTGGCGAACTCAGCTTTTTGTTGGTTTTCAGGTAGGGGCCGGGGGGTCTCTGTTCATTGTGGACCACAGAGGAAATATTGTGCTGCATGAGAACTTAAAACCTACCGTACGTAAGTCGAATTAGTCTTTGGTTCATAATATGTTCTTGTCTTGAAACTCCAGGGGGTTATTGTGGTCGGCCATTCGCATAACTATCCCTATTAAAAGATTCCTCTATTTTGTACTTACCTTAGTCGAGATCGTCGCATCAATGGCATTCAATTAACATTGAACTATAAAGTTCAACTTTGTGTAAAATGGCCACTTGTAAACGAGATGACCAATAACTAATCCACGTAAATAAAAAATAACAACAAATAGGTAGCTTCACCCCAAGCTGTAAGAGATCCCTTTAAGGGACAACCTCGCCTTGAAAAATAGTTTGATTAAACATAGTTTTTAATATTCATACACAATACAGTTTTACATACAAATATGAGTAGATGAACGGTAATTAAATTATATTTTAAATTACTAACTTGTTTCCCTTTACAGTTCGATGGAGACATTTTGAAGCCAGGTTACCGTACGGTAGACTTCCTCGACCTGGAGCAGTCCTCGCTCAACCACGATCCGAGGAATTACCCACCGAAATGGATCAAGGTGAAAAACAAACACAACATTACACACCACCCCAATACCACATTTTGTACACACATTTTTTTATGAGAAAATAATTATAAAAAAAAAATAGGTTAACGTCCCACTGCTAGGCACAGGCCTCTCATCACGAGAGGGTTAGGGTTGTAGTATCCACATTTATAAAATATAGCCGGTTCGATTCCCAAGAGAAGCGAAATGTAGAAATCTTGGGATGCAGTTTTGTTACTTTTTAAAAATAAAGGAATGTTTCCTTTCAGTAAAACGAGCTAACTAAAGGGTTTAAGGTACTTCCTCTCCATGGCCCATCGGTTTTTTCCACCCTATGTATACACGGTGGGTCAGAAAATATGGCAAATAATTAACCCTCAGTATCGGCTATCGATTCCAAGTATATTGTATAGGTTTTAATTTTTTTTTGAGTTTGTAAAAAAAAAATTGTATATGGGATTGGTTGTGTGAGCGACGCTTGAATCCTATACAAAATATTATTTTTTTACCAACTCAAAAAAAAATTAAAAACCTATACAATATGCTTAGAATCGATAGCCGATACTGTGGGTTAATTATTTGCCATATTTTTTGACCCACCATGTATACAAATATTGCTCGTTTAATAGTATACGATTTATGTTCATCTTCCGAGACATAAATATACCTGCGCGTTTGCGACGTATAATATGTGTATGTATATAAATACTGTAGAGATAATCTACTATAGGAAGTCCCGCGCCTCCACATTTCAAAACGCTTCAATTTATTTATTGCTAGCTTCTGCCCGCGCGACTTTGTCCGTGTGGAATTCAGTAATAGCGTTCCCGCGGTAATTGAGCGTTAAACTATAACAAATTATGTACTTAAAACCTTCCTCTTGAATCACTCTATCTATTAAAAAAAAACGCATCAAAATCCATTGCGTAGTTTTAAAGATCTAAGCATACATAGGGACAGACAGACAGCGAAGCGACTTTGTTTTATACTATGTAGTGATAATTTTAAAAGCACCACAAATACTCCCAACGCATAGTTAATGGCTGTCTCAGCACGCACACATGCTTTTTAAATACTTTGAAGCGTTTTGAATGGGGGCTATCGCGTGTGAATTTGCCACTAGAGGCGCTAGTGTCGCGAGAGGTCCAATAACATTCACTTTTCACTGGTTTTGGTGAGCTTCGT
Organism: Aethes cnicana; assembly: GCA_963971205.1. Lineage (NCBI taxonomy): Eukaryota > Metazoa > Arthropoda > Insecta > Lepidoptera > Tortricidae > Aethes > Aethes cnicana. The sequence goes on from OZ020286.1 coordinate 9,045,364, forward strand.
GACATAAATGATAGTTTCTTTAATTTACCTGTTGAAAAGTGATATCCTTCGTGAAATTATCACAAATATGGATTATTTGGTGATGAATGTTAACACTTTGAAAAAAAAAAACTTTTTTTCCGAACAAAACGGAACTGCAGAACATTGCGGCATAGCTACTCGATATGATCATAGTTATTTATAATTAATAAAATCAATGAGATTCAAGATTTAAGACTTTGTTTCGGCGCCGATCTTATAAAGTCGCCTTTGACAGCTATACCTCTGGACCTCAGTCAACAGTGGCGCCAACTGGTGAGCAAAGAAACGATAGTCCCCATTGTGAAGGCGCGGGACTTCCTATAGTAGATTATCTCTAACCGCCTCACCTCAAGTAAAGCACGACACAACTCAGAAGGCGCGCGGATTAAGCGATAATAGACTCTGCGTCAACGGCTTAAGTGCTTCGCCGCTCGCCTTCTAAGTTGTGTCGTGCTATAACGTTTTCCAATCGATCAACAGTTTCGCAACCGCGTCATAATCGACGACGCCCAAGGCACAGAGACCCTCCTCGGCAAGCACGTGTTCGAAAACGGCATGCGCGCCATCATCGGCGACGTCGAGTACACATGGCGCCGAGTGCTCGACCACTACACGGTGGTGGTGGCGTTGCCGCGGCACCGCAACCATTCGGTGCCCTTGGTAACTAGATTCACACAGAAGTTGGCAGCGGACGCCGTGGTGGCGTTGACAGATCCCGACTTCACTGTGCATCCGGATTGGTAAGTCCTCTATGGAGACGCGTTAAAGATAAAGATAAAAAAAAACATTTATTCAAGTAGGATTTTACAATCACTTTTGCATAGTTATTGTGTACAATTTGATGTAGTTATCATTAAAAACATACAGTTATCCGCTACAAGCTTCGTCATTGATTTAGGTACCTACATCTTCTACTTTGTATCAAACTTTTTTTTTAAATCACACGCACTATATCAAACTTTTACTAAGTTCTTAAGCGCACACATGTTTATTAGTCCAATTCAGCCCACGAATTCTTGTCACTTAAATAATCTTCTACACAATAGGTAGTATCCTTTGCGCAGCAGAGCACTTTTTAAATATTTTTAAGTTCCGGGAGGGGCAGGTTCATGGCTTCTCGGGGTAGTTTATTGTAATAAAGAATACATTGACCCACAAATGATCTAAAAACTTTTTTGACACGAAATTTTGGTACTGCTATTTTATGTTTATGTCTGGTGTTGATCATCATTTTAAAGGAACTCATATTTTTTACGGCATAGATAATAGTTTCGTAAATATATTGAGGGCACAGTTAGTATGCCAATCTTTGGAAAAAGTTCCATTAGAGATTCACGTGAACCCATGTTATAAATTGCTCGTACTGCTCTTTTTTGTAAAAGAAAAATTACTTAACAGCCTAAGGTACATTTTTTTATTACGAGTGGGCTTGCGATTGATTGGGTAAGCATGTTCCACCTTAGACCCTATCATTACTTTCCATCAGGTGTGATCAGTGACAAACACAAGCCGCCAGTCGTAATAAAAAAATGCTTCTATGCTTTTTTCATCATGGGCTTCGCGCTCCTTCCGACATTAGAGACAAATAAAAAGTTCATGTCAAAACGTGGAGATCTCGGCCTTTTCAATCTTCTCCTTCAATACGCTACACAAGGGCCACCGTATTCCTGCTAACCAGTTGGCGCCCCTTTCGTATGAGGTGTTGGCTGGCTGTCAATGTCAAAGTGGTCATTTCATACAATAGTGTCAATGTCACTGTGACATTAGAAGATGTGCTAAATTGGCAACATTGCACCTCGTAGGACTGCAAGCTCCAGTCGCGGTGACCTTCATGACATTCATGGGATTCATTTTTTCTTTCAACTTGTATCTTTCGCTTCGTCTATACTTATCCTTTCTCAACCTATTAAGTATTTATTGTGTTTCAGGTTATATTGCCGCTACGTTCACAAACCGTTCGACCCTCCCAAAGAGCAATTACTGGCTTTTCTAAAGCGAAGGAGCCTTGAACCAAATTTCGCCATGACAAATCTGGAGCACATATTCTTCACTTCGATACACCAAGAATCATTTGACATGGGACGAACCTATCAATGTTAGTTTTCCTTCGATTCAGATGACCTACTTAATGGTGCTTTTAGTTTATCGTGGCTCCACATCTTGCTGAGCAATGAGCTTAATAATCGGGGTTAGAGCAGAATCCATATTCGTACCACCCTCTATCACCACATTTTTTTTAACCTACATCATATAAAATTTGGCCATCTTGGCTAAACAAGCGATCGGGACCGCTCCATCTACGATTGGCGTTGATTCTGACTGAATGCCCTCCGCTTATGCGAAGCCGTTAACGTTAGCCATCAAATGCACCCAGAGGTGGCCCCTACGGGCGAAAATTCTGCAATTCCTTGCAGCGGCTAATCTTGACTGTAAACTGTAGTCTGTGGCGATCACAATAGATCAGAAATGGTCGCAGTGATACTGGGCTCTATAGCCCTGCAAAGCCGCAACTCGGAACTATAACTACGATTGACGCAAACATTCGGATAAAAACTACTTACGCACGGCCGGTACAGGATTGCATTTGAACGATTTTTTTTTCATATAAAAAATTTTACAAGACGGTGCACCTGGTGGGAAGTGGTCACCGCCGCCTATAGACATTTGTAACACCAGAGGCATCACTAATGCGTTGCCGATCTCGAAAGGGACGGGGGATAGGCCATATGGGATAAGTAAGGGAGGATAGGGGACATGGGATTAGAGAAGATGGGATAGATGGATAGGGACAGTCCCCGGTAATACTAATAAAACTGAAAATAACTTCTTCCGAAATGCACAACTCTCATAGAAACTACAGTTAGGTCTGTACTGGCCCTTCGGCATCGCAAACCAATGACTACAGCGGCATTAGTTACTTCAATGATAAGGCTTATTTATGTGGTAGGGTAGTTTAAAGATCGAACTCCTCTCGAAACCATTGTTTTACACGCAGGCAACGAGGAACTGATGGCTCGAGTGAGCGAGGACGCGCGAGCCACGGCGCAATGGGCGAGCCGAACCGACAGCCCCGAGACGGAATGCCACCACTGCGAGTTCGGCTCTATCACCGCTTTCGTCGCCACTGGTAAGTCTACAGTCTACTAGAAAGCTTTACAAGGGATTTAATAGGCCCTTAAGTATTGGACCATCTGAAAAATCTCGGAACTGAACTTTATCATTTGCATATTTTATTTTTTATCTGTTTTGATTTCAGTTCTTAGACTCTTGATCTGCAATACTACATTACAGACCTAGTGTGGTGAATTCGTAAATGTCCCAGACCGCAGGTTTCTGTGGCCCGAACCGAAGGTGAGGGCCATAAATATGCGTTCTGGAGCTTTACGAATTACCGCCCGTGGTTTGTCAAAAGTTTTACATCTTGCCTTGGCCAAGAAGTGAGATTTTCTCTCCGCGTAGCGGGCAGAAAATCACACTTTTCGGCCAAGAGTGATGTAAAAGAAATTAAAGATTAGTGAGATTTATCTCCCTCACGCCAACCCAGTGCAAACTTGCGAAGGCCCCACTCCACTTGGCAAAGTGGGAACTTC